>PVLD010019118.1:0-37262 GCA_004027595.1 Dinomys branickii | reverse complement strand
ATTTAGAGACAGAGAGGGGGAGAGGTTCATTTAATTTAGGGAATTGGATTTACTGATTATGAAGGCCAGAAATTCTGAAACGTGTAGGACAGGTGCACTAGAGAGCCACTGAAAAATTGGTGTAATCAGGAGGCAACCCTAGGGCTGGGGATATAGCTCAGTGGAATAAGCACCTGCCTGGCAAGTGTAAGGTCCTGAGTTTGATCCCCAGTACCACAAAAAAAAAAAAAAAAGAGAGAGAGAGAGAGACAACCCTGAGGTAGCAATTGTTTTTCTTCAGTATACTTGTCTTTTTCTCTTAAGGTCTTCATCTGATCTGATGAGGTGCATACTCATTATTAAGGTTAACCAGCTTTACTCAAAATCTACTTGTTTAAATGTTAATGTATTTTGAAAATATCTTCACATTAACGTCCAGACTGGTGTTTGGCCAAATGTCTGGAGACTGTGATCTAGCCACGGTAACACATAATATTACCTACCATAGTGTGTCCACACATACAACTAATCCACCTACTCATGGAAAAATATCTGTGTATATATATTTGTATATAGATATTTTCCATGTATGTGTTGGCTTTCATACATGGAAACATCCAAGATAGGTAGAACTTTTATATACATGGTGGGTTATGTCTACACTGTGAAGTAAATACAGTGCACTTGTTAATAATATATGTGAATGTACATACACAAGTATGTGAGAAAAAGATACATAGGTTAAAAGTATTTTGATTCACAAATTCTTGATATAGGTATATCAAGATACAACCATCTTAAAATGATCCAAATTTGGTGATTTGGAGGGTTAGAAATGTGTTAAGACTCTTTTATGACAAATTTTATTTTCTAACATATTTTCCTCCATGAATATAGAGCACACAAGCAGCATAAGTCTGAAGAATTCTAGTAACCATTGACATTTCAGACCTGAAAGAATTTCTGTCATCCTAGTTTGTGAAATAATGGATACACTCAAAATTCCTCTTAATAAGGAACTCCTCATTAAAATATGCTATAATAGTTACAGATTAGATTTTCCAGTGAAAGGGGAGACCTGTTATATGCTCATCAGTATGTTGGACTTTTTAATTCAGGTTTTTAAAGAGCGAGAAGAAGATCTGAGACGCTTGTCTCGCCCACTGGAATGTTCTTGTTTCCGAACATCTATTTGGGATGAAACTCTTTATAAGGTGTGTATGTTTCTGAGTTCTCTCATTTTAAGATCATGCAAAAAAGCTAGAGCAATATTAACAAAACCAAAAGATTTTGAGCCATTTCACAGCCATCTAGATTTGTTGTACTAAAAGAAAGAAATATTGCTCTAAGAATATCAAGCTAGATTTATTGTACTAAAAAAAAGGAATAACCTACAACAAATTGCTTGAAGAATCTCAAACATAGCATTAAGAGGTTTTAGTCTTCATGTTAGATTGGGTCAACACTGTTACCAAATAACATTGAATTATCCAGTTTGGCAGTGATTAATTTAATACTGATCGTAGCGATACCTGAGGTTCACTTACTGGCCATCATCCATTCTGACTTTTTGTGGTCTCATTGCTGATTGGACTTGTGTCTAGTGCTCAGTTACTGCTGCATGATAATGGTTTAAGCTAATCTGCTTTAAGTTTCAATACTAATAGTAGAAAAATATTTAGCGGAAAGGTTGGAAAAAGAAGTCTTAGAATGAGACATGTTATGCCTAGGGGACAGCGGCTTCAACTTTCGTGCCAAATTGGAGACCAGCATTCTTTCAACAAGGACTGTTCCCATGGCTAGGATAGATGTCCCACTACTTGTGGTAATTATAGAGATTGTAACAGTACTTCTGTGTGGATGAAGCTGAAATTAACTTATTGGCACATAGGCTCTTGCTTCTTTCCTTTTTCCTGCTGATACAGTGATTTAAAGACTGGCTCATTTTGTGTCTTCCTCTGGTCAGACCTTTCCTTCAGACTGCTTCTGGTACCCACTGACAAGTCTGACTCTAAGTGGCAAAGGATCCTTTTCTATCACTAGTAGCTAAAGCCTCAGTATCAACTGCATCTGACAAGTATCTACAACCAGAAATACAGAAGCCTGACTTGCCAAGGAGAAAAAACATTGGACTTTAAAAATAGCCATTGCATTTAAAGACAAAAGACTAATTTATTTTTTCCCAATAGTATGTTGACCCAGCCTCATTCTAATAACATCATTTTGAGATACCTGTCTAGGAAGTACTGTTCCAGATTAATATGGGCCGAATTTCTCTCAAAGCCTTATTCCCATAGAACAGGTAACCGTGAATAAGGATGGACATGACGCACTGATAAGAGCCAACTGCGGTGTGAAGGATGGCAATACATAACACGACCAAAGACAATTGGCTAATCACAACACTGCTGTGAGTGAAAATGTCTCTGCTGTGGTTAGCTTTGGTGCCTTCTCCAAGGTAAATTCAGCAGTGACATTAACACCGACCTGGGAACCTGGAACCTGAACTCCTATGCCTAAGTGATAAAACTAATTGGAACAAAGACATGACACTACTGTCTCTTAAATCAATGTTGCATAGAACTGACTTAAATTTTTATATTGAGTTTTATTCAATAAGTGCTCATTGCCTATCTGCTTGATGCTATTGCATATTCCAATGATTAAGATCAGGTTCCTGCCCTTTAGCACGGGAAAGAAGAACACAGTACACCTAACCAGCAAAACTGGAGTGAGAGTGAAGGCAGGATAATAGAACTGCAATCAGAAGAGCCTTAAGAGAATTGAGGGAGGGTGTGGTAAATTTCAGTTGCTTACATTAGTCCTACTCTGGATGAAATTAATTTTAGGCAAGCACAGTGGACCTTGTAAAGTTCAATTGGGTCAATGATTTTTACAGATGACAACAAACCTTTGGGAATGATAATGCCACTCATTGAGGGGAAGGGCCATTTGTACATTTTGCCCTAATATTTGCACAAAATTGATTCTTGGATGTACACTGTTTGAATTAAATATTCATTGAATGTATAGATTAGGAGCTTTCTAGGCAGTAGATCACATTTTGCAACCTTTTTTTCTAAGGCAACATGATGGCATTAAATTACTTGTTTACTTTTAATTATCAGTGGAAAGACGTTTCTTTAGCATTTCATAAAAGTGTATGAACTTTAAAAATACAACTCAAGGGAAAGTCAAATATCAGTTTCATTTTTTCAATTCATATGTTATATTTAATGTCACTATTTGTTTGGGTTTCAAATATCATCATATTTTGCTGTCTATATTATAATGTATGTACCTATTTCAAATGCCAGGGCCTGAGTACCTGTTAGTAATATTATACTGTGCTTTCATCCTGTTAGGCTTGGTCCAGCATTGTTTATCAGCTGATTCCCAATGTTCAGCAATTGGAAATGAACCTAAGAAATTTTGCAGAAATTATTGAAGCTGATGAAGTACTTCTGTTTGAGAGAGCTACTTTTCTGGTAAGAACTTTGTGCTCTACACGTACGGTTAACACTATACTTTCTTCTATTCAGCAACAGAAAACGGCATGTTGCCATTTTCAGGAAGTTTCCCATTTTATCATTACTTTAGCATGCATACCATTATTTATAAAGTACTATTGTCAAGAAATGATCTGAAAGAAGAATTTTCATGTGTAGCCCTTTAGTAGTCAAACTTAGATTTTGGCAGGTGTGTCTTAGACAGTTTAGATGATTTCTTCTAACAACTGTTCATTTGTGATAAAGGATTCCTTTTTCTTATTCCTCTTTATTATGAAATTGAGTGTATTTTCTCTGAGAAAAGTCTCTTCTGGTCTCTTTCTCCAAAAGACTGAATTGAAAACTTTTAACATGGTAGAGACGTAGTGGCCAACTTAGTGTTGTAGCTAAGAGTTCAGGTGGAGAATTGGAGAGGGAAACAGGCATGTTATTATTTTTCCTTTTTGTATAAATTGAATTTAGCAAAGAACCTACTTTTTGTACAACCCTAAGCAAGAGACACAAATTCTAGTATTAGATGTATTTTTAAAATTAATAGGAACTCATTTCAGATATCACATTGCATAAATAATTGTTACCTAGCTTAATAAATGTAACTCTTAGAGCAGGCCCTAGAATTTGTTTTTAGCTCTATCAATTCTTGGTGATTTTAGAAACTTTTCTTAATCTCTCTCTGAGCTTGCTTCCCTTTCTGTAAAATGGGACAAATAATATCTATATTAAGATTAACCTGTGGACTAAAATGGTACAAGGTACGTTTAGCACCTGGCGCAAGCCTTGGCATGAAGGTGGAAAGTATTAAGCGTTAGCTCTTTTTGTGCCTATAGCATTAGAGAGCAGAGACTCTAAAGCACAGTTTCCCCACCCCCACCACCTTCCTTTATGGAAAACTTATTTGTAACTGTAGCGGTATATGGGAACCATCCTTCCTGCTAGCTGGTACAGCTGAATCAAGGAGTCCTAACTAGAATATCTTCTGCCTCAGCTCATTGATACTGGTTGCTTGCTGGGATTTACTACTCTGAGCCCTTTTTTTTCTGCTGTTATGAGAAGCATCAAGCAAGTAAGCAGTTAATATGCATGACATGACATAATCCTGCTTCAGCGGCATTTCCATGCTACACCTGCCACACATATTCATAGAAATAACCTACTGTAAGCTCTCTACTCACTAACAGTAACAGGTAGCTTTTGTTCCTCTTGAAGACCAACTGTAAGTATTACTGTTTTGCTGAGGGGGTTAAATAAAGCAAGGTAGATTTCTTCTGTCATTGGTATAGGAATTGTATTTTGAAAATACCACATTTTCTCATAGAATTTCTCTGTGAATTTTCCTTTGGTGAATGACTGTTTTGTCTTTTACTAGAAACTTTTCATCTGTGTATTTAGCCTTTTGGGTACTAGTGTGGTTTTATTAAAATGTGAAAATGTTAGGGAAGGTATTTTCAGTTGTGAGAGTTCATCCTGAATAGATTTATTCTGAATAATAATAAATAAATAATAAAGTCCATAGGTTGGAATGATCTAGTAAAGCATTTTAAGTATTATTCCAAAGTTATGTTGATTTCATTAAATTAAATACAGTAAATATACCTCAAGAACAGCTAGATAAGTTTTACTTTTCATTTTTGATTTGTACTTTTAATATCAAAGACCATCCTATGAAAGATGGAAATAAGATGAACATTTAATGATTAATTGAGGAAGAAATTATGAACCAAAATACAAATATTCCTCGACTTAGGATGAGGTTATATGCTGAAGAAACCAGTGTATGCTGAAAATGCACTTAATATACGTGTCCTACCAAACGTGATAATTTAACAATGCAAGCACACTGAAAAGTATAGATTGTTTTCCCCTGTGATCTCATGGCTACAAGGAGATACGATTCACTGCTGCTGCTCAGCATCAAAAGAGAGTAGTGGACCATATATTACCAGCCTAGGCAAATTTGAAGTATGATTCCTACTGAATGCGTATCATTTTCTCATGGTTGTAAACAATCACACATCACAGATCACCACAGAGAATTCTTACATGATATAATACAGTTATAAATAAGCAAAACTAGATAGGTCATCCAAATGGATGTTGAAATCACATACAGAATTGGCAAGTATATTTACAAAGGGAAAGAGACAGTAAGCTATGTGACAAATCTACCCAGAAAACATAGATGACCAAGAAACCAGCAGATATCTTTGAGTAGCAGCAGAGGGTAATACTAGTAGTTTGCATGAATTCATAAGATAGACTTCTTTTTTACAGGTGATTTCTCATTATCAGTGTAAAGAACAGCGTGATGCCCATAGATTTGAGAAAATCAGCAACATCATTAAGCAATTCAAATTGAGTTGCAGGTAAGAGTTCTTGATGTGTGATCTATTATTTTCCAGAAAAAATACTATCAATTTTTGAGACATTCGATTAACTATATTTGACTGCACTTATTTGTTCATAGTATTTCTTTTGTTCACAAAGAAAAATTCCAAGGTTGCCTACAGTTTACTGAAAGGCAGGACATTTTCCTTTAATTCAAATTTAACTAATGCAGAGGGGCTGGGGATATAGCTCAGTGGAATAAGCGCTTGCCTAGCAAGCGCAGGGTCCTGAGTTCGATCCCCAGTACCACAAAAAAAAAAAAAGTCCAAATTTAACTAATGCAGAAGTATATGAACACTATTCAAGCAGAATGCCCTTTCAAAATATTTGGTATGATTTGTAAAGAAATAAGCAGAATACTCAAGACAATTTGATAAAGAAGGAAAGAAAATTTGTTCTACTAATTATAAAAATGTACTATAAAATTTCAGTAATAAAAATAGTGAGATACTGATTTCAGAACTGATATATGAGTGTAGAAATTTCCAATCATGTTGTATCATCTTTGATTAAATAAGATTTGAATCTCAACTTTGTTAATATAAGAAAAAGAGATGGCCAAACATTACAAGTTAGTAAAGATTTCAAAATGAACATTCTTTTGGTATAACTGATGCCTGGACAGTGGAGATAAGTTTATCTACTTTACATTTTAACATACTTTGAGACTTCCTAGAATGTTTTGGCTGACATGTTTAAAGTAATAGTAAATGACAAACAGTTACTTCGTTTTCAGAAAAGGAATCATTTCGTGAATCTAAATGTAACAGTGCAAAGATATAGTTATTAATCTCAAAGATAAGAAAGTTCTACATTAGGATACATATTCTCAAATATTAGAGAAAATATTTGTATCAGCATTTTTAACATGTAGCTTGGTCTCTATTTTCAGCTCTTAGTCAATATAAAGTTCTAACTTACTTATCATTCTATTAATTTACAGACTATTTTAAAGTTGGGCATGGTGGTACATTATAATCATAGCATTCTGGGAGGCTGAGGCAGGAGGATCACAAGTTCAAGCCTAGCTTGGATAACTTCGCAATTTAGCAAGATGTTTTGTCAAAATATAAAATTTGAAGAAAGCCTACAAATGTAGCTGAGTGTGACAGCCATGGGTTCAGTATCCAGTACCACAAAAAGAAAGTTAAATTCATTCTGAGAATGTCTTTAGAAAGTGTTATAATGAAGTGGTACATGGAGCTATAATACTATAAAATATTTAACCTAAAAGATAAGAAATACTTATCCTTTTATTTTTTGTCTGCTTTAATTGTGTTTCTCTTTTCTTCTGTAGCAAACTAGCTGCCTCTTTCCAGAGTATGGAAGTCAGGAACTCTAACTTTGCTGCTTTCATTGACATCTTCACATCTAATACTTATGTGATGGTTGTGATGTCTGATCCATCCATTCGTAAGTTTAAACTTAGGTGGTATAGTTTCAAAGTCACATGCTCTTTATAAACACTTGTCCTAGAGGTAATATTTTATTAGATACTTAAAAACTATTTTACAGTGGGGATGGTTGTGCAACAATGTGAATGTACTTAATCTTATTTAACTGTACACTTAAACATGGAAAACAATATATTTTATGTTACTTATATTTTTCTACAATTTAAAAACTTTTAAGTACTAGTGGTGAAAAATAGTTATTCGATAGATTTATAATTTCAAACTGAAAAATAACTTCAGTGGTACCATTTTTCTTAATGGGAGATTGAGAAAGCAAGTTACCAAATCCAAGAATTTTAAAGAAAAGAGAATCCAAATCCATAATTTATGCTCCATATGGTATATATTTTAAAAGACTGGTTCATGTAACCTCTAAGCCATTAATACTGAGTGATTTTACGTGTCTTTGTACGTATCCTTCTGTACCATATTCCCGTATTTCTATTTTGGCATGAAGAGAAGCATTTGCTGCTTCCGTACCTTAATTGCCATGTCTACTATGACCACTGAGCTGCTTCAGCATTTCCAAGATGTTCTCAGAAGTTTGAATCTTCTTTTATCCACTGGCTTTTACTACTTTAGATTAATATTAAAATATAACATAACGTAATGGGCTTTGTTCTATTAACCCAAACCAAAAGATTTTGGAAATTTTATGTTTGGAACATGAGCAAATCTTCAGAAAAATTAAACCTTAGTAACTTGGCACTTCTTATTCTTGTCTGTTCTCTGTGACATACTCTGAAGGATTTGGCTCTCTTTTGTTTATTTGCTTTTACTAGTTAAGCATTCCTTTGGTTGCCCATATTTATTCTGTTGGGTGTCTCCCCACCCCTACCCTCAGCTTCCGCAGCAACTCTGATCAACATCCGCAATGCCAGGAAGCACTTTGAAAAGCTGGAAAGAGTGGATGGACCAAAGCAGTGTCTTCTCATGCGCTAAGCATTGCTGAATATTGTTTCACACAAAAATTCAAGCACTGTATCATAATTAATCTTAATATTGTATTGATTTATGTAGGCTTTCTTTGAAATGTTGTGACACTCACCACTTGTGTTTCTTCTCTACTCCCCAGTCTTAACAGTTAACCTAGAATGCTATTTACCCAAATAGCCAGTGAGGAGTTAGAAGATGCACTGTCCATGAAATTGGTTTAACATAAAAATAAGTGAGATATATGAGCATTCTGTTAACACTGTTCTAATAATGTGTAAATGTCGTGATAACCTGGTTCCAATAGTTGTGTATGCCAAAGCCTTTCCCAGTATCCTCTTGTATTCTTTCTCAGATAGTAACTTATAAGTTTAGAGTATGACTGTTTTCTCAGCATGCATTAAAAAATATTCCTTAACTTCAATAATAAATAAACTTTGCTATTAGGGATTTCAGTGTCTGTTTTTCTTTTCTTTGTTTCTTCATCTTTGCCCTAAGAAAGTGCAAAAGAATTTCACAGTTACCCTAGTGAAGAGGACTTAGTTCTTTAAAAAAATTACAGAATAGCGTTAAATGAAGACTGGAGCCACATTGTAAAGCTCCACAGAAGGGTTTAGATGTATGGCATATAATATGGTACAAAATAAGAAAACTCTGTAGGTTTTGAGTGGGAGCAATATGTGAAAGCAGTTCTGAAAGAAAATTTGGTGAGACTATATGGACTGACAGCAGTTGGGGAATTTCTGGTACTAATCCAGGGTTGAGATGTCTGGATTAAAAGCCTGTTCTAGGGGGCAGCTAGAGAAAAATGAACAGAAAAGTGGATATAAAATAGATAGGACTTATTAGATGAAAGCCTTCTTCCTTTGAGGTCCAGCCGTGTTTAATTTTATATATTCTATAATACCTAGTAGGGTATACCTTCATTATTCTAGTCAAGCAGTATGCAAACGTTTGATAAACTGTGTTTAATTTTAATCTCCCAAGGGAAAAAATAAATGGAATGCTGTGAACTCTAAGAAATGGAGTTTGAGAACCCTTACTAGAATTAAAGCCTTGACCTGTTTAATTTTTATTGATAGGGTAAAGGAACACAAAACTTTCTAGGAAATCTACAGCACAGTGACTTCTACTTCCAGTCTCTATGTTATAAAGAAAATTCTTGCACACTATCAACCTCTTACCTTTCTCTAGCTTAGTTTATTTTTTCCACTTGAGGCTTAAGTAGAGCTTTCACTGAGCAGCAGAGAACATGTTTTCCAGGTAGCCTACATTACATGGATTGAAAAGCTTAAGTTTTTTTTTTTTTTTGGTACTGGGAATTGAACTCAGGACCTTGTGCTTGCCAAGTAAGGCACTGTGCTGCTGAGCTACATCCCCAGCCCTCTTAAGTTTTGAAAGAACTTTATGGGCCTCTTTTTCAGTAGCTCTCTTAATCTTTAGGAGAATTTTAAGTAGATTTTACATATTGTTCATCCTGTCGGTGTCTAGGAAAATGAAAAGAACAATTGAATAAGGAATGACTAATATGAATCATGGCAGCATGTTCACCTTATCTTTAGTATTTGAGGTGGGAGTTAGAAGGAGCTACCTGAAAGTCCTACAGTGCACATGAATTACTCCCCTGCTCCACCCTAAGAGTCTTTGATTCAATATGTCTAGGGTGGATCTTGTGAATCTGCATTTTTAAGAGGTTACCAAGTGCTGCTGATGTGGATTCTACTGGTCAAAGGACTGTACCTTTGAAACCACTGCTGTAGGGAAAAATAGAGAAAATGTAGATGTGGGTACAGATACGGGAAAATGTGTTTGGCAGATAAATTACAGGCATTGTAACGGAAAATATTTATGTTTTAGACCACTGGTTCTCAAAATGACCGAAAAGTTTGAGCAATGTTTTAGACAAAAGCAATGACCGAGAAGCTTCTTTTTCATAAATAGCATGTTACAAATGAAAATATACTAGCATGAGGAGAGTATGGATATTGATTTAAATAAAGACCTAGCTTTTTAGTTTCAACCAGCTTTATTTACTGACTTAGTAGGTATCAGAAAAAAGTTAGGTGGATTGTCAAATGAAAGCAGTACTCCTTTAGTTGAGTTCTTACTAAGTTTCAGGTGTCAAGCCCATTATGAGGATTATCTCATTTATTCTTCACAAGGACCCCAGGAGGTAAGTAATATGTCTATCCGCCTTTCGCAGATTAGGAAACTGGACTGAAAAAGCATAAGAAACTTGCCCACTGCTATGTAATATTGGTGAAGCTGGGATTTGAACCCAAGAGGTCTGACTCTAGAGCTTGTGGCCTTATGAAACTTCAGGGCCTACTAAGGGTAGAGAGTATGAGATGTAGCCAAGTAATGGTATCTTGTGAGACTGCCTTGTGTTAGCTCCTGTGGAAAGAGTAGAACAAATAATTGCAAACCTATCTTACTCCTATTTTCCCTGGTGCTTTGACACGTGGAATAAGAAGCTTTTACACAGTAGACAGTCCAGGCAAGGTCAACAGGAGTACAAAACAAATAAATAGAAAAATCACAAAAGCCCTCTAACTTGAAGGGCTTAGGTCACACCTAAGCAGTTTTTCAGCACTTGGGTTTCTGCCTGAATTGGGCTACTATGAACAACAATAATCTACTATTTAAAAAGGGGAGAGAGACAAAGCATATAACCTTTTTCAGGTTTCCCACAACAATGTTTTTACACAATCCAGCTTGTGATTTTCCACTCAGGATTCTAATTTTGCCTTGTAAAGCATGAGAATCATCTTGTAGTGCTAATGAACAAAATTGCTGACCTCATTAATTTATCCAAAAGATGTTTTGTACACATTTAGTATGTTTCAGGTGTTAGAGCTAGGATACAGGAGTGTATAAAACAAAGTCCTTATGTTCAAGCAGCCTATATGCTAGTAAGGGGAAACGGACATTAACAACTTATATAAAAATACTAAATTAGGAGAAATGGGTGCTATGAAAGAAATTAAAACAGTTGTAAAGGCATTGAGATAGACAGAACAATGCCCCCTGGAGATAGCTATATCCTAATTCCTGGAAGCTATGAATATGTTATGGTGTATGGCAGGGGGGACTTAAGATTGCAGATAGAATTAGAGGTACTAATTAACTGTCCTTAAGGACATTATCTTAGATTATCCAAAGAGCCCAATATAATCAAAAGAGGTTCTTTTAGTGTAGTTAAGAGAGGAAAGAAAGTCAATGTCAGAGCAACTCCTGCAAGAAAGGCTGAACCATTGCTCATGGCTTTTAGAGGAGGAGGCTGTGGGCCAAAAAATGTGAGCAGCCACTAGAAGCTGGAAAAGGCAAGGAAATAGATTCTGTCCTGTACCTTCAAGAAGCAAACAGAGCCCTGTTGTTCTTGAATTTTAGCCCAATGAAACCCATGTAAGACTTCTGACCTCTAAAATGATAATAATTTGTATATTGTTTTAAGCCACTAAACTTATGGTAATTTGTTCGATCAGCAGTAGGAAGCTGTATTAGGGTTATCCAGAAGAAAAGTACCAATAGGCTGCGTGTGTGTGTGTGTGTGTGTGTGTGTGTGTGTGTAAAGATGTATTATAAGGAATTGGCTTTGAGGATTATGGAGGATGCAGAATCCCAAGAACTGTAGTTGGCAAGCTGGAGACCCAGGAGAGCCAATGGTACTCCTGTCTGAATCTAAAGGCCAGAAAAGAAGGACTGATGATGTAAGTTTTAGTTCAAAAGCTGGCAGACTTGAGATGAAGTACCAGTGTTTCAGTTCAAGTCTGAAGGAAGAAATAAAACTGATGGCCTAGCTAGGGCAGTCAGACACAGAGAGTTCCTTTTACTAATGGGAAAGTCAACCTCTCTTTCTACTCATGTCTTCAATTGTTTGGATGGGATCCACCCACATTAGAGAAGGCAATCCACTTTACTCAGCCTAGCAATTCAAATGTTATTCTTATCCAATAACACTCTCACAGACATACCTAAAATAATGTTTGACAATATTATCTAGCCTTCTTGTGGCCTAGTTAAGTTGATGTGTAAAATTAACCATCCTAGCAACTAACACAGGGACTTATTTAGTGAGGGATATCAGAGATAGCCTCCATCATGTGATGACATTTGAACAAAGGCCTGAATAAAATGAGTGACCCATGTCTACATCTGGGAGGAAAACCTTCTAAGCAGAAGAAACAAAGTGCAGAGTCTCTGAGTTGGGTTAGACCTTGAAACATGAGAGGAGCAATGGGAAGCTATCATAACTAGACTGGACCTGAGAGTCATGAGAGAAATAGATGGAGGTGGGGGCGGTGAGGTGAAGAACAGGTGAGAAACAAGTTTATGTGCCTCTTCGCCATTGGTGTTTATTTCCTGTACAATAGGAAAACAACTAAAGATTTTAAGCAGGGAACTGATGTGATCAGTCTTACTTTTTAAGAAAGATCATTACTAGAGAATAGACTATTTGGAGATAGGAGTGATTTGCAAGGAAACCTCTGAGGAGTGTATTTTGCTAGTGAGCAACGATGAGAGTTTGTGCCAGAATGGTAACAGGGGAAATTAGTGGCAAGATTCTGTGAAGTTTCTAGGAGAAGGTGAACAGAATAAAAGGAATTAGACAGTACCAATGTTTCTGGTTTGAGCAACTGGGTTAATAGAGGTCCCTGAGACTAAGAATGCTGAAGGAGAATCTGGCTTGAGGAAGAAGAGAGTTGGAAGTTTTGCTCATGGTAATCTTGGAATCATGTCTGCATAGTCAGATACATGATTCTTGAACTCAGGAAAGATTGAGCCTAGAGATTCAAGTTTAGTCTTGACATAGAATGAGATCAACTAAAGAGTGAATATCAATAGAGGAAAAAATTAGATAGTTATGTAACGTTTGTAAAAAATACTAGCCATTGGAGGTAAGAAATAACTTGTCATAAATGTCTGAAGTTGTAGAATATCAGACTCTTATAAGGAAAAATATTACTCTGAAAGTGTGAAGGATTTAATTGTTTAACTCCTAAAGCTTACTTTTAGCAGCATACATGTCCTTGATGCTGAATGCCTATAATACTCATAACAGCTAATTTTACTGATTTATTATATGCCAGGCAATGGCATCTAAGTGTTATTTATACCTTATTTTTTGGGGGTACTGGGAATTGAATTCAGGATCTTGAGCTCACCAGGCAGGCACTATCTCGCTGAGCTATCTCCTCTGCTCATTTAATTTTAGTTAAATTTAAATATTTGTATCCATGTATGGCTGAGTGTATACCATATCTGACATTGCAGATTAAAATATGAATAAATCATTAATGAAGAAAAATTACAGGAAAATATTAGAAAAAAACTATAGGGAAATGTCTACATTGTGGACCTAGACAGAGAGCCCTACCTCTGAACAGTCTAAATGTAAAACAAGCCCTTTTTCTCCCTAGAGAACCTAAGTCTTTCCCATCTTTGGGGAAGAAAAAAATCCTCTGAAGACTGTACATGCTTCCCAAAATAGCCAAATTTTTGCAGTAAAATTTTCCTTTTCTGTTTTCACAATCCCTACTCACTCATCAACCTACTCTACCCTGACTTCTGTCCTGACCATTTCACCAAAACAGCTTTTGCTAGGAGTATCGGCTATGAATCCATGTTATAAAATGTAGGTTATGAAATCCAATGGACACATTTCAGTGTTCTGTATTTCATTATTCATTTTACTTAATATTAAAGCAACATTTGGCACTTTTGACCACTTCTACACCTCTTTGTTTGTCATTTGGAGACAGGGTCTTGCTATGCAGTTCAGGCTGGCCTTGAGCTCACTTTGTAGTCCAAGTTGGTCTCAAACTTGCAATAATCCTCCTGCCTCAGCCTCCCGAGTGCTGGGATAACAGGCATGTTTGACTGCTCTTCTGATTATTCTATGCAAAAAAGGAAAGACTTATTTCCTTTTCACTCTCTATTACATAATCAGACCAGTTAAACACTTCAAATTCCATTATAAGCCAAACTTTCCAACTGCCTTCATGACCTAGACAACTGATTATATAATATGTACAAATGCTCACTTGATGTCTCCACTAAGATTATCTCCAAGAAACTTCAAATTTATCAAGTCTAAAAACACATGATCATTCTCCAAAATCTTAATATCAAAGTATCACAGAGCTTTTCACATTTGATCATACAAGTTTACCATTATGAACTAAAGTTGCTGGGGACTCTTAAATGTTTTATACTTCAGTGCAGTGTTGGAGCAGGGAGTTGGGGGTGGAATATGGTTGAGGTGCGTTGCTGACATTTTACACTGATTTTCTTATGAGCCTGATAAGATGATACATGGGAGCAGGTTCTTAGAATCACACATGATTAATTTTTATGGTATATTCAGTATTTTACCATTTCAATTTTCACCAAAATTTAATCACCATATAGGTCCATCTAATTCTATTGATTTTATTTCTAATATTAATAAGATATTTCTTGCATATATAACTTTATGGAATAGAATTTATACCTATCATATAATTATACATTTGCTAGTATGATTATTTGATTAAAATCTATCACTTTTTAAAACTAGCTATTAAGTTGTGCTGCTATAAAAATGGGCATGTGTGTACAAGCATAATACGATGTCTTTAAATCTTTGAAGAAGATACATAGAAGGGGAATAGTTGGTTTAAATGGTTCTATTTTTTGTTCTCTAAGGAATTTCTGTACAGATTTCCATAGTGATTGTGTATTCCAACCAACAATGTAGAACTGTTCCTTTTTCTGTTTACCCACAATCTTGCCAGCTTTTGTTGTTTTCTAAGTTCATGATGATAGCCTTTCTAGAATATGATGGAATTTCAATGTTGTTTGATTTGCATTTCTGTCATGGCAAGGATAGTGAACATTTTCCCCCCCATTGGCCATTTGTGCTGATTCTTCTGAGAAGTGTCTGTTCATTTCAATTGCTCATTTTTTATTAGATCTTTTATTTTCTCTTTTTATTGTTAGATAGTCTAGATATTAACCTTTTGTCTGAGGAGAAGCTGATGAAACTTTTTCTTATCTCTTCACTGTGAGTTGTTTCCTTTGCTGTCCAGAAGCTTTGCAATTTGATATACTGCCATTTGATTTTTGATAGTATTTCTTGTGCAGTTGACATTTTGTTCAAAAAGTACTGAATTATGCCCGTGTCTTCAAGAATTTTACCGATTTTATTTTTCAGCAAATAAATATTTCTGTCTTAAAATCTGTGTATGACCCATTTTCATTTTAGTTTAGTACATAGTGATAGATATGGTTAAGCTTCAATCTTCTATATATGGATAGCCAGTTTTCCCAGCATCCTTAACTAAAATGTCGATCTTTCCTCCAGTATATATTTATTGCTCCTTTGTCAAAATCAGATGACTGAATGTGTGTCTCGTTGTTTCAGCATATTCTGTTGTGTTGCTCTGATCCTCGTACCTGTCTTTGTGCCAATACCATGCTAGTTTTTATCACTGTAGCTTTGTAATATAACTTGAAATCTGAGCTTGTGATAAATTCAGCTTTGTTCTTATTGCTCAGGATTGCTTTTGCTTTTTTGGGTCTCTTCTGGTCTCATATAAATTTTAGTTTAATTTGTAGTTGTATGTGGAATGCTGTTGCTACTTTGATTGAATTTGCATTAAATCTACATATTGATTTTGGTAGTGTATGGCAATTTTGGCAATATTAGTTCCCTATCCAGGAACAGGAAGTTATTATAAAAGTCTTGCGCTTTCTTGATTAGATTAATTTCTAGATATTTAAGTTTTTGAGGTTATTGTGAATGGTATTGTTTTCCTAATTTCTTTCCTGATGGGTTCATTATTGATATACAGAAACACTATTAACTTTTGTGTGTTGATTTTGTATCCTGCTACATTGTTGAACTTATTTTTCAGTTTGGGAAATATTTTGCTGTAATAATTTGTGTCTTCAGTAGAAGATTATATCATCTGTGAATAACTATAGTTTGATTTCTTCCTTTCCTGTACATATCCCTTTTATTCTTTTTTTGACCTGCTTAAATTTTCAAGTATTATATTCAACAGAAGTGTGGCAGTGAACATCTTTGTCTTATTCTTGATTTTAGAGGAAAGGTTTTCTGTTTCTTCCCATTCGACATGCTGTTGGCAGAATGTTTGGCATAAATGACTTTGAGCATATTGAGACAAGATCTGGGTATGCATAGTTTTTCAGAATTCGTATCATGAGTGGATATTGGATTTATCCAAAGGGTTTTGCTTTGTCTATTGAGATGATCAGCTGGTTTTTGTCCTTATTTCTGTTTATGTTATAGTATATTACATTCATTGATTTACATATGTTGAACCATCGTTGCATTGCTGAGATGAAGTCTACTTCGTCATGATGTATGATCTTTTTGATGAATAGTTACATTCTGCTTGCAGTATCTTGTGGTGAATTTTTTTATCTTTGTTCAGTGAAGCGATTGGCCTGTAATTTTTCTTAGTTCAGACATTGTTTAATTTTGGAAACAATGTTTAGTTATGCTAACTTCCAGGAGTGAGTGTCTAGTACTCTTACAATTTCATTAAAGAGTTTGAGGGATTTTGGCATTATATCTTCTCAGAGGTTCTTGTACAATTCAAAACTTAATCCAGCAGATCCTGGACTTTTCTTAATTGATAGATTTTTTAAAATTACTGCCTCAATTTGATTGCCTGTTGTTGAACTGTTCATTGTTTTTATGTCTATTTGGTTTGTGTTGGTAATTCATATATGACTAGGAATCTATCCATTTCTTCTAGATTCTCAAATTTATTGGAGTACAAGTTTTTGAAGTAATTTTTAATAATCTTCTGGACTTTGACAGTGTCTATTCTGATTTTGCCTTGTCGTTTCCAATTGCATTGGTATGGTTTTCTTTCTGTCATTTGGTAGCTTTGGCTAACATTGTACCTTTTGTTCATTATTTCAAGAACAAGCTCTTTGACTCAGGGTTCTTTATATTGTTTTTAGTCTCAATTTAATTAATTTCTGCTGTGATCTTTATTATTTTTGTGATTGTACTAGCTTTGGATTTGCATTATTCTAGTTTTTCTAGGACCTTGACGTATATATATCATTAGTTATTTATTTGGGCTTTTCTTGTTTTTCTAATGTGGGCATTTATAGCAGTAAACTTTCCTCTTAGGACTGCTTTCATTTTATCACATAGATTCTGGTATGTTTTGCTCACTTTATCATTTGATTCTGGAAACCATTTAGCTTCTTCCTTAATTAGTTCTGAGATTCATTGTCTATTCAATAGTATATTTCATCTTCATTTGTAAATTTTTGTGTTTCCTTTTGCCATTGATTGCTAGTTGCATTGCACTATGATGAGATCATCTTCATCAGATAGTGTTGAGTTTTTGTATTTATTTAAGCAATCTTCATGGGTTATTGTGTGGTTTCTTTCGGAGAAAATTTCATATGATGCTGAGTAGAATGTTAATATGTTGTTGTATGGTAGAATACTCTGTGGATATCTATTGTTCCTTCATTCAAGGTGTGGTACAACTATGGAATTTCATTGTTGATTTTTTTTTCTAGTTAATCTATTTGTGACAGTTGTACATTTAGGGCCCTGCTGTGCTTGTATTGATATTTATGGGATTTTTTTTGTGTCTAGTAATGTTTATGAAGTTGGATACACTACTATTTGTTGATCATATACTTAAAATGATTATCCCTTCCTGCTTAATTGTTCTCCTTAACTTAACAAACATATATTGACCTACTTTGCCTTATCTGATCAGGTTTGGCTTGAAGTCCATTTTGTCTCAAGTAGAATAGCTACTTTGCTTACTTTTGGGCTCCCATTGCATGGAATATTGTTTTCCATCCTTTAATTTTTAGTCTTGAAAATCATTTTCCATTAAATATGTCTCTTGTATAAAGCTTTCCATTGAGGTTTTTTATTTGTTTGTTTGATCCAACCTGCCAATCTGTATTTTTTGATTGAGGAATTGTGACCATTTTAAAAAAATGTCTGATTTCTTTTTTTCTTTTTTTTTTTTCATTTTGCTTAACTGTTCGCTGTGCTTGATGTATTCATTCCAGTAGCCATTTTGTCATTGTTGGGCTTATTACCTCTGTGTAGGATATGCACAATAATATCTCGAGGTGCTCATTTGGTGTTCATGAATTTCTTAAGGTGTCTTTTTCCTAGAAATTCCTTCTTTCTACAATTTTTGAAAGATAATTTTGTAGGATATATTATTAGTCTGGTTGAAAAGTGTTTTAGGGTTTGAAACACTTCACTCCAAGCTCTCTTGGCCTTTAATGTTTGTGTTGATAAGTCTACGGTAATTCTAATGTGTAAACATTTAGAAATTATTTGTTGTCTTTCTCTGTTTTCAAAATTCTGTCCTTGTGTTGGACTTCTAGGACTTTGACTATGATGTATCTTGGAGAAATTCTTTTTTTGGTTATGTCTATTTTGGGTTATCCATGCCTTGCTTTCTTTTATGTTGAATTCTTTCCCTGTGCTTGGAAAGTTTTCTGCTCCTATATCTGTGAACATATTTTTATGCCTCTCATGCTGTCTTTGTCTAACTACCATTAAGTTTAGCTCACTCTTCTTTGTGTCATTTGGCATCTATTGGATTTATTTCCTCTGATTACTCATTTTTGAGGTATCTGAGTACACGGTTGTGTGTGCCAACCCCATCTTCTAGTTCTCACAGTCCTCAGATTGGTCATTTCTACTGCCCATGCTTTCAATAGAATGTTGTTTTTGCTTGCTAGATTTTTGCTTCCTATCTTTTATGGTAATCCTCCATTAAGTTGGTCATTCATACTTTTGAATTATTTTAGTTAGTGCTACTGGTTTTTCTCTTATATCTTCTTTAAGCTCACTGACCATTTTGTCTGTTAAGACTCTTATCTGTTTTGTTGTATCATCTTTGAGCTTGTTGAGTTTGTTTCTTCTATTATCATGTCATATAATTCAACCATTTGGTTTTTGTCTATTCCCTATTCATACCCCTTGGACCTCCTTTGGGGAAGTTAGGAGTTCTTGGAGACATTTTGTTGCCCTGTTTTCTTATATTTCTATTTTTGTGTGTGTACTGAATGAAGACCAATTAGAATGGAAAGATTGTTGGTAGTATAGAAATCTCTTCAGTTAAGATCTGCTTTCCAGTGATGTGATGGTTTTGTTTGCATTTTGGCATTTATCTACCTTTTTCACTTACTCAGCATAATAGGATCAGATTCAGTCACTGTTTTGCAAGGAGAACTTCCCTACTGGTTATATCAATATTAACATACCCAACCATGCATCAGTCATGTACATTAACACTTGTTTAAACAATTGCACACTTTTATTGATGCCCCCTTTATTGATGCCCAGTATACTATACTAGTACTATACTAGAATGTGGGGAGAGGAGAAAAGGAAAATGTAAAAGGAAAAGAAAGGGGGTCAATCAGTAACAAGAGGGGGAGAAGAGAAATATTAATACATGAAAAAACAAGATATCAGACTTTATGGTATTTATTCTATAACTTCAATAAACGGCTAGTGTTAATGGAATTTGAGTGACTGTGGGCACAGAAGAAGGAATACAGAGGAAAGGAATTATAATTAGAGATTGAAGGAAGCTGTGAGGTGGTTAGAACCTTTTTAATTTATTGCATGTTACTGAAGCTGTCTCAATTATTTTTCTCTCATTGCTGAGACAATATACCTGACATCCAGAATTAAGGAAAGAAAGCTTTATTTAGCTTACAGTTGGTGCAGGTTTCAGTCTATACTCAGCTGGCTCCAAGGCAGAGTGGCACCTGGCAGAGGGCAATAGTTCATGGTGGTAGAAGACAGCAGAACAAATAAGAGCAAAAGAGAAGAGTGACAGAGAGCAAGCCTCTTTCTCTCCCTTATATTATATGCAAACTACCCACCTCAGGTGGGTACAGCTCTCACATCCATAATCTCAGCATTGGGCCATTGATCAATCATAAACTCTAGAAGCCCACCCCATAATTGCGTGAGGCTTTGGGGTGACATCCAGACACAAACCATAACATTCTTCCCCTAGCCCCCCAGAGACTCATGTATATCCCTTTATGCAAAACACTTTTTAGTCCATCTCTAAGTTGCCAAAGTCCTAACAGTTTGAGCATTGCTCAAAAGTCTAAGTATCAAGTCTCCTACAAGATGTAAGGCAAACTCCTAGTTTCAAGTCCCTATACAAATGAAAAGTTAAACACTTCCAACATTCAATGGCAAATGATAAACTTTACTATTCCAAAAGGTATAAACAGGGATACTAAGCCCTGGAACCAAAGTAAATCTAAAATCTAGCAGGGCAGACATTAAGTTCTGTCGTTCCATGTGGAACATCTGAAGCAATCTGTGGCACACTGTGAGCTACCTCCAAAGAGCTTGTGTGATTCTACCCCTGTGGCACTTCTGGTAGTTATAACTCCCGTGGTTTCTCTCTTAGGACCACTTTGCTCCCTTTTTGCAGCTTTCCTTAGATGATCCACGTTCCTGGCTTTTCCAAACTTCCGGAATCTTCATGCACCTTCTGGTACACACTCACAGCTTTATATACTGCCCCCCAGGGGCACACTGCCTGGCCACCCAGGCCTTCTGAAATCTAAGTGGAAGCCTTCTTAACCTCAGAACTCTTCCCGTTCTGTGTGTGCCTAAAACCAGTGCCATGTGGATGATGCCAAGGTCTGCTGTCACCTACAGCAGTAGCCAACTTTTCCTCTCTCTTGGCCATAGGGGTCGAGTTCCTGGATCACTGAGCATTTTGAATCTGATTTTGAGGATCAAGTTGTGTATGCTCCCACCATTCTGGAACATGGCACTCTGTGGCTTTCTTCTCGAAGTAGTCTTTCATTTTTGCAGTTTTGAGGCTGCAAAGTGTGGAGACTAGCTTCTCCTAGTGATGCCCTCAGGCCATCTTTTCCATTGTCCTGTCCCTTAGCAGTGGAGCTCTCCTTGGCTCTATCTTTGCAGTCCACAACTTTACTGAAGCTTTTTTTCCAGGCCAAACTCACAACATTTTAAATCATCCTCTGGCTCTTTGCTCTTGATTCTCAACATAGATCTGGCTGAAAGCCCCCAACAATAACCATGGCACTGCCCCAACTTTCCACTGCCTTGTAATTTCTTCTGACAGATTAATTAGTCCACCACCCTTAATGTCAGTCTTAGGCAAAGTCTCTGAACACAAGAAAAATGCAGATAAACTTTCCGCTAATCCACAACATGTAGCATCTGGAGTCTAGCACCCACTGCAGTCCTTCTTCTCAGCAGAAACCTCCCAAGCCTGGTGTTTACTGGCAGGATTTCTATCAGCCTTCTGGTGTTCTGAGCTCTGACCAGAATCTCCCATACTGAAAGGCTGAAGGCATTCCAGCTGTACTCTTTCAAGTGATATCTCTGAACCTTTCCAAACAGTTCCCACAAGCCATTTTCAAAGGCTCTTGAACCACATGGTCAGGTATAGTCACAGCAATGACCCCACTTCTCTGGTACCAAATTCTCTTGGTTTCTTTTCTCTCATTGCTGAGACAAAATACCCAACGCCCAAAGTTAAGAAAGGAAAATTTAGCTCAGTTTGTGGAGGTTTCAGTCCATACTTGGCTGGCTCCAAGGCAGAGTGAAACGTGGTAGAGGGAAACAGTTCTTGGCGGTGGTGGGGGAGGGGTTGGGACAGCAAAGGGGGGGCACGTGGGGAAAGCAAGCTTCTTTGTCTTCCTTATATTGTATGCAATCTACCCAGATGGGATAGCTGTAGCACTCACACCCATAATCTCAGCACTGGACCATGTATCCATCATAAACTCTAGAAGCCCACCCATAAGTACATGAGACTTTAGGGCGACATTCAGACACAAACCATAAGCTTACCCTGACATGTCTATGAAAGTTATTATTTAAATGAAAGTTATTATTTAAATTAAGCACTAGTTAATTCTTATTCTTCTTTGCACATATACAGAAATATAAAAATGGATATACACTTCAAGAAAAGAAAAACTTATGTAAATATTTTAATACTAAATTTATTGATAAGACATCATGAGATTAATACAATTTACCTTTGGCCTCTACAAGTACAAGAGGATAGCAAGCGCAGGGTCCTGAGTTCGATCCCCAGTACCGCAAGAAAAAAAAAAAAAAAAAGTACAAGAGGTGCTCAGAATGGTGACCATTAGCTTCTAGATGTAGCTTAGTTCAGCAAACTGCTGCTTGGGTAACCTTGGCCACTGAGATTGTTGCACATGCACTGTCAATTTCTTCTCTACAGTTTGGCAGTGTAGTGGGTTTTCTGGGATATACAGTGACCTCTCGAGTCCCCTATCTGAGGGTAATAACATCTTTTGAAAAAGCCATTGTACTGTTTTTCTTTTCCTAAAGTATGCACACTTTTTTGGTGAACTCTGTATATGCCAGATGAAAAGAGAAAATTAAAGGAGGCAAGATAACGAGATAAGAAAGAGGAAGTGAAAAGGAAAAATGAAGAGAAACAGAAAAGGGAAGAAAGATAAAGTGAAAAGAAAAATAAAAGTAAAAATTAAAAAAGGAACACCCCCCCGCACAAAATCTCCCACAGTTGCAAAAGGACAAAATCAAAACATCTTTACAGTCCCATTTATACTGTAGGGTTTTTTAATATTGCAGTTTAAGTTCAACTGCATGTCGCTGAGCTTTACCTCCTTCCCCCTGTGGTTTGTTTCATTGCTTGCCTGTGAGCAACAAGGCCTGTCAATTCAGATGGCCCTCTTGGTGGATCTCCCGGCTTCAAGCAATGCTCCAGGCATGGCTAACTTTAGGCCTTTACCTCTGGCTCGAGATCTGATAATCTCAGTTAATTGGGGGAGGGAAGGGTGCTGCATAATTGACCCAGCACTGAGCTCTCCGAGGACATTCTCCAGAGTCCACTCACTACCTGTTCTTTTCCCTGCAGGCAAATCCTGAGGCTGTTTCTGTGTTTTTTCTCCATGGCCTTCTGTCTATGAGTCACTGTATGTGAGTCATCTGTATATGCCCTGTCACCCGGCATCATTCCTTGCCTCTCCACTCATCATCCTTTCTCTGTCACTGTGCCCAAAGCCTCACTGTCTCCTCTGTGAACCTGATGAAACAGCAGGCATCCCTGCTTTCCTTAGTCCTCAGTAGAGGCTTTCGGGGGCTCCTGTCTGAGCACCTACTGGTAGGCATGGACAGCACACAAGTGCAGCACTCCCAGAGCACAAGGAAAGAAAGGCCAAATAATTATTTCTGAGTCTGCCTGACTTCTTTCCCCAGTGTCCTTCCACTTCCAGATGCTGCTGGCTTATGCAGCTCCAAGGCTGCAGTTTTCTCAGCACTCACACTTGTGTCCATGATTAAACAGCCACTTTGCAGTTTACCCCAGGCATCACTTGGAAGGCACATTTGTTTATGTGCAGACTATCCTAAGCATTGCTTGAGCAGGTGGCATTTCAACCAGTTGATTCTTGTATTGAATAAATTTGATAAAATTGTCATTTTTGACAATTTTTTATTTTAAAGAGAAAAAACAAAAATAAAATGACAAAACCAAAACAACACAAAAACTAGAATTTCAAAACAAGATGATAAGAAATCAACCATGTTTGTTGTATTACTTATTGTTATTTTCAAAGCAGTTTGTCAGAGTACCAGACACAGGCATGCAAGATTGATCAAACAATTAAACATTAACTGTTCCTTTCAATAAACCAATAGAAATTAGTAGTACAATTATCTTAGCTATATTATGTGTTTATATATAGATAGATAGATATAGATATATATTTCCCTTCCTTTTTTCTTTATTTTCTCCTTTCCCCCATCCCAGTTCATTCATTTGAGCAGTTTCTTTCCCATTCAAAATACCTATTGCACTTTTTGGATTTTATTTACTCTTTCAGGTTCTTACCCTAGGGAGACAATATGATTTATTTCACTTATGAGTATGGTCTCTAGTTGCATCCATTTACCTATAAAAGTCTCAAGTTTATCTTTCTTTATAGCTGAGTAATACTCTCTTGTATAAAAATACCACCTTTTTTTCTATCCAGTCCTCAGCTGATAGGCATTTGGGTTGTTTCCAAGATTTAGCTATGACAAATTGTGCTGCGATAAACATGAGTGTACATACATCACTGTAACGTGGAAATTGTTCTATGTTAGCATATATAATAACTCATTTTCATAATTATAATTAGCACTGCATTCATAGCTCTATATTAATCTATTTAATTGGTTTCCTATCAAACATATTTAGGTTATTTTTAGTGCTTTATTGTTACAAAGATTGCTATAGTAAACATCTTATTAGACTATCTAGAAAAATCCCCAGAAGTGAAAGTCAAGTTTTGGGGTTTTGCTATTGTTTTTTATAGGCCAAGAGTGATACCAAGAGTGGTATCAGTGAAAATGGTACTGAAAACATGTTCCAAAATTCTCTTCTACATTAAAAAGATTGAAAAATTGTTGGAAACAACTTTTTCAGAATTTTGGAAATTAACCAAAGGCTAGAAGCATTTACTCAAGTAAAATGGTTGAATCTCAGTAAAAATAACAACTTCATGGCAATTAGCTTACTGTGATCCTATATCCTCCTCAGCTCCAGTATAGGCCTAAAAACCAAAGTAACAGTAAAAACCATAACCTGGCAGTCACAAGAAAAATGAAAACGTAACTGGTAGAACTTCAAAGTTCCACTGCCCCCCAAATGGTCATCATTCGACCTATTTGGAAGGTCCCTAAAAAACCTCACTCACACACATTGTTTTCGTTTGACTTGATTCAGAACCCACACAGCATTAACAAACTTTTCCCATGGATTATTCATAAAAAATAATCATGAAGTTTTTGAACATTGAGCTGCCCAAGGTTGATAATAGACTACCTAAAAAATCTTAAAAGGAAAACCTGCAGACTGATATTCCCATAGTAGGCTTTGAAAACTTGTAAAATATCCTAGGGGTCTACAAAGCCACCTGAGTGCTCAGAATTTTGTGCATCCTTAGTAAAGATCTGAAAATGCTACGCTTTCACTTCCTACTGACTGTAAAGATCAGTTACATCAGGAAGTGTTACAGTGATAGGTTGCCTGAATCTTAAAAGTATGCCCTAATATGCAAAGAGAATCACTTGATAAAATCGGGGTGAATTTTGGTTCCAAAAATTTAAGAACTTTGTGTAGACATTAGCTGACCATTAAACTAAAAGAATTGAGACTTACGAGGCCACACAAGCTACAGAATACAGACTTTCACAATTATTTCAGTAAGATCAGTAAACAAATCACAAAGGGCAACAACAGTTTCTGCAGATATAAAGAGAATCTGATTTCCAGAATTGCCATATTATATTATTTAAAATGTCATTTTCCACAAAAATGTGACACAAAGAAGCAAGAAAGTATGACCTATATATAAAGAAAAGTGCAGTAAAAATGGTTCCTAAGTATTAACTTTAAATCAGCTATGAAAAATGCATTAAAACAGAAAACCATGCCTAAAGAACTAAAGAAAAGTATAAAAACCTTGTCCCATTAGAGTATCCGCATAGAGAAATTATTCAAAGCAAAATTTCAAAGAGAAATTCTGGGACTACACATTTAAAAGGAGCTCAAAAAGCATACAGAAGCATGCAAAAGGAAAAGAAAAATCAAGGAAAGTGAAAATGGGTCCTTTGAGACTCTTCAGTCTGATAAATGGAAAGAAAAAAGAAGAGAAATAAATAGTTTCAGATACCTAACATCACACTGAAAGGGGGAGCACTGAAAGCATTTCCTCTAAAACAAGTTATGAGATAAGGGTATCTACATTCTCCACTTCTCTTCAATATAGTACATGAAGTTTTAGAGCAACTAGGAAAGACAAAGAAATGAAAGGGATAAAAGAGGAAAGGAAGAAGGCAAATTATCTTCATTTACAGATGATCCAATCCTTTTCTTAAAAGACCCTAAACACTCTACCAGAAGATTTTAGATCTGATAAACAAATTTTGCAAAGTGGCAGGAATACAAAATCAACATACAAAAATAAATGGCTTCTCTGCACACCAACAATGAGCTTGCTTTTCGGTACACCAAAAATTTAAACACTGAAAAAGAAATCAGGAAAAGAATTCCATAGATAATAGCTCCAAAACAGAATGAAAAAGCAAGCAGGGCTGTGCATGTGTGTAATTCCTCTGAGAGGCTAACGCAGAGGGATTACAAGTTCAAGCTTGGCCCAGGCAACTTAGTGATTTAGTGAGACAATTTCTTATAAAAATTTTATAAAAGGGCTGGGAGTGTATCTCAATGCCAAAGCTTTTAGGTCAATTTCCAGATTAACAAAATGCCTAGGAATAAGCCTAACGAAAGAGGTGAACGATCCCCTACACAGAAAGATAGAACACTGAATAAGGAAACTGAACAAGATATAAGAAGATGGAAGGACTTCCCTTTTTCATGAGTTGGTAGAACTAACATGTTAAAATGACAGTACTATTAAAAGTGATCTATCATCAATTCCATGCAATCTCCATCAAAATACCAATGACATTCTTCACAGAATTACAAAAACAAATCCTAAAACTCATATTGAAGAACAAAAGACCCAGAACTGTTAAATCCTTAGCACAAAGAGCTGTGCTGGGGTCATCATAATACCTGATTTCAAAATACACTACAAAGCCACACTAGCACAGATTTTTATAAGGTTCCCTGATTCAGTGGGGGCAGTCACTTCCACAAATGGTATTGAAATAACTGGACATCCTTATCCAAAATTATGAATTTAGATATCAGGTAAAAAATTAACTCAAATTTGATATGAGGTCTAAATAGCTCAAAATATAAAATTCTTCAAAATAAACATGAAAGTAGATCTCATGTTATACTTTCAATTGTTCCTTAGGTATGATTTCAAAAGCATTAACAAAAGGAAAATAGGAAAATTGGACCTTACAAGAATTAAAAACTTTTGTGTATAAAAGGAAACTGTCAAATTAAAATGACACTCCCAAAATGCAAAAGATATTTGGAAATCATTTGTCTGTGAAGGTCCTTTTATCTGGGATATTTAAATGCATACAATTCAACAACACAAAGACAATGAAAGTACTTGACTAGGTATTTCTCCTAAGAAGATACATGAATGACCAATAAGCACATAAAATTATGCTCAACATCATTAGTATTAAGGGAATGCAAATCAAAATCACAAAGATGCACCACTTCCTATATACTAACATGGCTATATTATTAAATAACACAAAATAACATGATAGTGAGGTTGTGGGTAAGGGATCCTCATATACTGTTGGTGGGAATGTACAACAGTGTATTTTCTCTGTAAAACATACACACTGCCACAGTAAGTTAAGCATATAATCACCTTATGATGTTAATAATTCCACTCATCTGTACAGTGGTACCTTGGTTCATGAACTTAACTCATTCCCTGATTCTGGAAGAGATGACCATATTCATATTCATTCAGGAGAGATGACTGTGGCCATGTTAGTCATCTGATGGAGAATTTGCAAACAAAAAATGTTGCCAAAGATTTCTGGTTTTGAACCAAATCATTCGTGAACTGAGGTATCACTGTATGCCCACCCCTAAATGAAGATAGTCCTTCAAACAAAAACTACACAAATATTCACAGCAATCCTATTCACTGTAGCCAAAAGGTATAAATAATTACAATGTTCATCATTTGGTGAATGGATAAGCAAAAGATTTCATATTCAGCCATGAAAAAATTAAGTACTAATATATGATGCAACATGGATAAACCTTGAAAACATACTGAATCAAAGGAGTTAAACACAAAAAGCTATTTATCATAGGATTCCCTTTATATGAAGGGTCCCTAACAAAGTCATGCAGTGACTGCTAATGGATATAGGGATTTTTTTTTTGGAGTGGAGAAAGAGTATAATAAAAATATTCTGGAATTAAACAGTGATGATAATCTATAGCTTGCTTAATTTTTGTCCAAGGATGTTCATTTCTGAGTATTGAATTTCAGTGATATTTAGTTTTATTGGTATAAAAGTTCGAGTTCAATTTTACTTTAAAATGTAAGTTTTTATGACACCCAAAGTTATCTTTTTAAGTATTTAAATTTATCTTGAAAGTTTTAGGTGTTGACTTAAAAATGCTTGTGGACACACAGTTTGCCAACTTTTATTTGCAGTGCTTCTCAGCTTTGGCTTTTCATTAGAGTTATCTAAGGAGCTTCAAAACTTACTGATGACTGGTGCAATTCTAGAGTTTCTGACCACATTGGCTTGAATATGTCCTGGGCACTGGGAACTTTCTTTTGTTGAAAAAAGGTAAAACAAAATTTCATGAAAAGGGGAGTTTTTAAAGCTCACCAGGTAATGCTATTACTAGGCAATCTGGAAAACTATGGTTTTAAGGTAGGTACATGGGCAAAAAAGTGAAGAATGTGTTTAACAGGAATGGCTTTGTCACTTCTTATCTGGGCCCTATACCTTGAAAGGATAATTATTGGCCACTCAATATTAAAACCTTGGTCTCATTCCATTGATGCAGTTTGCCTTCCAGGCTCTTGAAGTTCTACTGATCATGAGTTTTAAGCTCTTAGATTAGGGTTTACTCATACTTCCTTTTGCTCTGAAAAGAAGCATCAAAAATCACCATCTAAACTATTTCCTTTGAAAGATCCTAAACACAGAATCCTTTCCTCAAGCATAGGATGGTCTTTTGCTTGCCTCTTACTTTTGCAATCTATCAGCTATTACTGAGCCCTATTCATGGGCTTTGAACAGTAACTGGCATTGAATATATCCTTAAATTTCTCTAGATCTTCCCTAAAGAAATTGGCTCAGATATTTTTTAGTTTAATTTAATATTTATTTGCAAAACAGAATAAAAATATAATTAATACTATTTTCTCTTCAGATGCTATAAATCTTTTGCCTTTTAAAAATATAATTAAATTGTTCTCCAGTGCCTGTTCTTAGAAATCCATTTCTTCTATCCAGAGGCAACTCCTATTAAAAGTTTCTTGTGAGCCCTTTCAAAGACACTCCATGTGTTAATGCTCAGTAATACAGAGATGTCTTTTCATAAGCTTTCTCTGTTTTTTGGCAGAAATAGAATCAAATAGAGAAATATCTATATTCTTCTCTGCATCTTGTGCATAGTTTCATATTAGCACATAAGACATCTTGGGTCCTGATGTAGATTTTAGCATGTTAGCTAGGGTGTCTTTCAATTCTCAATTCCTTGTAGTCCAGTTTGATAGTTAACTTCTCTGTCCACTGCCTAAAGTGGGTCAGCTCAATAAGAAGAGTTCATTCTGTATTGCATCTCTGGTTAGGGGGCTATGTTAGGTGTGGCGCCATACTTCATTCATCTTCATGAGCTGACAAAGGAAAAAGACCTGAAGAATCCTGGAGGAGATTTTTGAAAGCTGATTTCCTTTATGCCCCTTGTATCTAACTTAATTGCTGGTCTATTCCTATACGTGTATTTAGTGCTCTTTGCAAGGCCCTGGTGCTAAACCCTTTGCATGGCATTATCTTACTTTTTCTTTATATAATTGTGTGAGGTGAGTTGTTTTATTTTTATTTTATAGATGAAAATTGAGAAAGAAAACAGGAAAGTTGCCCTTATTTACCAAAAATAAGTGGTGGAACCAGGATTAGCATGTAAACTGTCTGGTTCCACTCAAACCTCTATCAAATTCCCTTGGGTGCTGTGCATTGTAGTGCAAGTAGGGTACAAAGAAGCAAGAAAACAGAATGAATGCAAACAGAAATGTTTTACTCTGAGACTGAAATCCTTAGTCTGAACATATATATGAAGGTTTGCGGTTTGCTGCCAAGAAATTAAGTTTCCATCTAATGGTGAGATTGAGGCTTAAGAGGGTATAGAAAATTCTAATAGCCCTTTTTTGCATTCTTGAGGATTGAACCCAAGACACTGATACTGAATTATTTCCCCTTGCTAAGTTGCTTAGGCAGGACTCAAACTTGAGATCATACTGCTTCAGTCTTCTTAGTGCTAAGATTGTAGGTGTGCACCACTGTGCCTGGTTAATTAGTGAAAGTAGGAGAAAGCCATCTAGGGGAAAGGAGGTTTACTGGGCATACTATTCACAAAGTCATTACTAATATTACTATAATGGTTCTTTATCCCTAGTGATCTCCCTTTCAATCAAGCTCTTCTACAAAGCATGTTAGCATTCCACTTCATATGAATGGAAAACATGTGAGTCATTCATTCTGCACATGTTTAACACCTGTGGCCTACCAAGAGCTCATGCGTGTACGTTGGCATGCTGAACCAGAATGAAGGCCAGCACCAGGGCCAGTGTGTAGAGGAGAAATCTGTTGGAAGTAACCAAGGAGCCCTTCTTTACTTCCTTTAGATGTCTGCTGTGCTAGGATGGGACTCTACTGTACTCTAAGTGAGCAGATCAGGAGGCAGAACTTACCTCATTGTTAAGGTGAGAAAGCTCAGTGTTCTTTCGCATTGAGGAGGAACAGTCTCCTTACCAGCTAAGGTCCCAGTTATGCTCTCTGAGAGGTACATAACCATATATTCTGTCTGAGTCTTTCTTCTTTGTGTTGGTGGGCTCTGCTCATGTGCATTGTGCATTCCCTTCATCAGGAGAAAATAGAATGTGAGCGATGCATCCAGAGCTTAAAATAGTGTTCAATGCATTCAGTCTGCTTAACATAGTAATAATTAACATTTCTGAATGTTCGTTCTGAACGAAGCATTTGGTTAAGCTTGTTATATGGACTATGTCATTTAATCTTCCCAAGAAAACCTATGATGATGGTAATATTATCCTCTATTTCCATAGCAGGCGTAAAGAGTTTAAGCCATCCTAATAAAATAGAAAATGTAGAGCCTGAATCTAAGTACTTTATCCTGGAGCCTCAGTACTTACCCCCTTCTTCACCCACGAATATTTCTCCCAGACTTAACATCATTCCCCTTACTATGGCTTGTAAGATCCTATGTGATTTAGATTCTGTCTACTTCTTCAGTACTATTTCTTACTACTTTTTCCCATATGCACTCTGCATCTGCCCTACATGCCTTTGGGAGTTTTTCAGCATATCCAGATTATTCTTATTTTAAGGTTTCCCTCTCTCTGTACTGTTCTTCATATGCCTCATTCTCTCTCAGTATCCGTTCTTATTCAAATCGCAAGCTAATGTTCATGTATTTATTAATATGAATATTTTCACATGTTTTCTTTGCCTTAGATATTTCCTACATGAGCACTTTATCACAGCTACTCCTATTTTGCCCCTCATCACTTTCTCTAGTATCCTGTTTCATTATCTGTGTAAGATTTGTCATTACTTGCAATTATTATTTTTTGATAATTGTCTGTTGGCTCTTAGTAGTCTTACAGGCTCCCATTAAGGTGGAGACCTTATTAACTGTTCTACCCTAAAACCTAGAGCAAAACTTAGAATGTGGGAAAGGACTCTGCTCATTGAATGAGTGAACTGTCCGCACAAACATTTATTGAATATTTCCATGTGTCAGGCCAGATACTGCAAACACAGAGATTGGAGGGAGCATGGACTTTGCCATTGAAATTTCTGGGTTTTTTGATAGACTCACAGGACAAAATGAGCATCCTTGGGGTAGAAGCAAACAAGGGCTCACAGAAGCATCCCATAATGTGGCCTGGGCTGGGGCGGTAGCTCATTGCTAGAGCACTTGTCTGCTATAATGCAGCCTGAAGGAATTACAGAAGGCCTCTGAGAGGACTTTTTAGTCACATACTGAAGAGTAGGTCAGTGAAACCTAGCAAAATGAGGGCATTCCTAGCAGAGAAACGAAACATCACTAACAGGAGACCTGGAAGTCTGAGCCATCATGATGCTCTAAGAAGTAATAGCATGACTGAAGCAATGTGAGAGAGTGAAAGGATTATCCTCCCCCATGTTCTGCCTGACTCACTGCTGTTGCTGAGTTTAGATGGCACAGCCAGTTGTGCTTTCTTCTCTGTTCCTTTAGCACCCAATGCTTATCTTTATCATAACCTCTAGCTCACAGTGTTAAAATGGCTTTCTTTTTCACTTTAGTATTTTGCACTAGAGCTCCACAGAAGGAGGATGTCTGTGACTCATAAGTCACCTTTCTGTGTTCAATGCCAAAATGATGCTATTTGAGCTATTGAACACACAGTGAATAAGGGTCATGAATCCAGCCGTTAAAGGTAAGATTTTTATTAAATAAAAAGTGTTCTGAAGATTCAAAAGGAAACAGCTAGAAAAATACTGTACCAGAATCATCTTCCTCTCCAAAGACAGATTACCTGAAAAGCTTTTCACTAACAAGTGTGGATTGTCCAGGAAAACTTTGTGAAGTAATGCGTAACATCATATGCTTTGTATCAAGTACATATTTTCCCCATATTGTGGATCCGCTGTATTTACACCATAGACACCTAAGTTTTCTGTTCCGCAGAATCAGGACCTACTGATGGGGCCTACATCATGTGATGAGTATAAGGATTAAATGAAAAAAAGCACGTAATACTGTTTCACAGAAGCATTTACCATGTAGCAATAATGCAATAGGCCCTTGATTCTTTTGTTAGTATCATCCAAATTACTATGCTCGTTACTTTGGCATAGAGAAGTGTCTATTAAGTTGAGCCTTAAGTGTTATGGAAAAGAACTGTTTTTCACAAGGCAACATTTGGGAAAACTTTGCCTTTGAAGCCTGGTTAGATTTTCCTTTTCACTTCCCTAAGGGGGGCTTTGATGGATGCAATAACCAAAAATTGGCCTGGTGGGATAATAAAGAGTAAGGAGTGAAACAGAGACTGACAAAGAAACAAATTGCGACTAGGAGACGAAGAACCCATGTGGGTGCTGGGAACCTGATGGCAACCTGTGTAGGCTGAGAATAAGACAATGAAAGGACTATTATTTTTAATGTCCACATCCAAATAGATTTGAATGGAAAGCCTGAAACTTGTACATAGAACAAATAAAAGAACCAGTTAACATACTACTTAATATTTTGTAATATAAATTAGACTTCTTATTAACAAGATATTAATTATAGTATGTATATATTTATTGTATTAGTGTTTATAATCATAAAGTGTTGGAAACAATCTAGAAGTTCGCTATAGGAATTTCACTAAAATGTGCACACATTTATTTATATGCAATGGTGTTTAATATGTAAGTTGTTAAAAAAATCAGACTAGGTGTATATGTGTCATATTCATCTGTTTATAAATTTATATACAATCAGTGCTCCCAGGTCTGTGGGTTCCATATCTACATATTCAACCAACTATGGATTGAAAATATTTTTAAAATTACATCTACATTGAACATGTATAGACTTTTTTTTTGGTACCGGAAGCCAAACTCACAACTTTGCACTTGTTAGGTAGAATCTGTGTTGCTGAGCTTTGTTCCCAGCCCTGTATAGCCTTTTCCCTTGGCATTATTTCTTTAAAAATACACTGTAATAATGATTTAATAACATTCATGTTGTATTAAGTATTATAAATTGTCTAGATGTTATTTAATGTACTGGGCAATGTGAATAGGTTTTTGTGTAAATTCTATTTATTTTATTTTATTTACTTTCTATTATTTATTTCATATAAGGGATTTGAACTTCTGCAGATTTGGGTACCTACAAGGGGTCCTGGAAGCAATCCCCCGTGAATACTAAGGAATAACTGTATTTATATGGAAAAATAGTTTTAATGAATACAAAACAAATATTTAAAGGCACTGTTTAACATTTATAAATATTTATTTTCTATTTATTCTAAAATACTTTGTATTGTATTATAATTACTTTTACCAACAGTTGCTATGTATGAGTATGTAATGTGCCAGAGACAGCATATACCCTTTAATCCTCTCAACCATCCTAGTAAGTAGGTATCATCTCTCCCTTCTGCCTGTATTATATGAATGTATTATATGAATGATAAATAAGAGGCTTACAGTGACCTGACAAGATCATGTAGCTACCATGACTTTAAATGATGTTCAGATCTGTTTGGCTCAAAGGTATGCATTTACTCACATCTATATTGCCTTTTCAGGTTATCTCATAAAACATGTCAGAATCTCAGGGAAACTGACAATGAAACTATCAGAATTTTATAGTGTAGTAGTTTATATAATAGACTTTTTTAGCAGAACATATTCTTCAAATGACATCTTATATGGTAGACTCTCAATATATGTTTTCTTCCTTTGAGATACTCTTATTGTGATCCCAACAACATATGAGTTCATGTGCCTTCCCCAAGTAGACACCTTAATGCAAGTCTTTCATTCTTGTGTTTCATTATATGTTTTCTCACATCTCTCCTAGATGTTGGCCTATTTCACTAAGTGGGCTCTTGAGCTTGAGGATAATGGGGAAATGTCTAGCACAAGGTCCAAGACCAGGGAAAACCCTACCATCTCCACAAGAACTGCTGTTATTTTGAAAAGACTCACCCATGTAGACAGAAGAAGCTTTGATACTTAAATACTAATACCTTCTCACCAGATTACTAGACCTCATGAAAAATGAGCTTCCCTTTTGGGTCTGTGAATTTCTCCTTTGTCTCATAACATTTTTCTAAATATATACTCTGTCCTTCTGTGTTTTTTCAACATACTATCAATAATTTGAATTAGCTAGTGTTCAAAGGAATAGGAGAATGTGTCATTACTGAAGTGAAAACATTCACGGCCTGCTAAATTAATTTCCATTGTTTCATTCTTTTCCTGCTCAGCTTGGTGGAGTCCCTATGATGGTGGGTGATCTCATCTATACTTCCTGTGTGAAAGTTCCTGCACTCTCAAAACTATACATGCCTTATTGCCTACAGTACCTTTGAATAGCGTACAAAGCCGTCACATATGGTTTCTTCCTCATGCCAACCCCTCTAATGAAATATTCTTGCTTAGAAGTTTCCTTTCTGTGTCACAGAGTAATTCTAACTTTCTGTCCACTCAATATGGACTCTTCATTATGCTGTTTAATTTGCCTATAATGACCCTGCTCCTCACTGTTTTTCCACAACCTGTTTTATGTTGTGTTTTTCTAATATATATGTATTTATGTATACACACACACACACACACACATATTTATGGAGAGAAAGATGGAATTATTATATCAAATAATAATATATCAATCAAATAATGTATATAATGTCATTTAATTGATTTTTACTAAATTAATTTCCAGAAATGTTTTACCAAATTATATATGCACCAGTAACCGATGGCAGTATTTTTTTTACCTCTACAAATATTGTATTCTAGTTATATAATTTTTGTCAATTTTATGATGAAAAATTTACATTTTTATTATATTTTCATTTGCTCTTCTCTGATCAATCCTCAAGTGGAGCAGCTTTTTATTTTTATTTTTTTAATTTATAGATTTATATATTGAATAAATGCAATAAATAATGACATAAGAAGTAACAGGCAAATATAAAATGAGGATTTTAGATTTTTTTAAAAAATCTAAATTCTTGTTAAGTAAGAATTAAACACTGTTACTTTTCCAAAATGTAGAATTGTATTTCAACAAAATGATTTAACAAAACAAGGCACAGTGTTTAATAAGGCAAGGTTTACACACAAGTTGGTGTAAGGTTACAATGTCTTGTTACATCCTGAGGGGTGAGGGAGAGGTACTAGAACTGAAGTAGCTTAAATATTGTTTTTAGAGCATTTACCACTATGAGGTAATATATAAATTTTATACAATAAACTGTATCTAGAAAATGAAACTTAATTGTTGAATCATACTACTGAGTTATTCGTTTTGCCATTAACTTTTAGTTAACTATATATTTATAAAGATATTCCTAATTCACCCAGCTTTAAATACAGAAAATGAAGATGCCAGAAAATGAAGATGCCAGATAGTAATAAGTGGGAGACAACACATTTGCAATATCCTTTGTTGATACTTTGAAGTCTCAAACTTTATGAAAAGCTAAAATGTTGAATGTTTTAAGATTTTCTCCCGTTATATTTTGTTTCTTATGAATACAAAGTGGGTTTGGCACACAACTTCAACACAAATTGCCATAACGACGTTTAACATGCGTAGTCCTTTCTGGTCTCACATGAACGTTAACTATTTAAATTAGTGACAGAATTCTTAAATGTCAGTTGCAGACAGAATCAATTTGGTAATGTTTTTGCAATATTAGCAGCAGTAATGTCAATCTTATCCAGTGTCTTCCTTTAGCTGGAAGTTTGAATAAAACAATTTTACCCAATTTTATTCTCAGCCAAAGGAATAAAATACCTTCTGCTCAGTGCAGATAGTCTTTCTGTCATGGCTTTCTGGCATGACAGTATAAAAACACTGTTCATTTAACTAATACATTTAATGCATACTAGATTGAATACTGTCCCTTACATGCATTACTGAGACTGAAAGTGAAAGTCTAGAAGCACCTAAACTGACATTATCCTGTGAGTGTTCAAATAATGTGTAATACTTGTTAGTGAACATCTATTCTTAGAAAATATGGACCAAGAATATAAAAAGAATTGAGCTATTTACACACAGCATTAACTCCCACCCCTTTCAACCTATAAGGAAAAGCGTAGCAAAAACATGCTAGGCCTCATGTAGCAGTATCTTCAGATAATACTAGAAATATGAAGATGCTTAGGATTTGCTGTTATCCTTTGGTGCTACCAAACTTTATAAAATAAAGTAATATGAAAGAAAATGTATCTTTCCACTGATTCTATTTCAGGGGACCCTAATCTTTACGGTTTGGGCCTCCTGTAATAGTAGTAAGTTAATTAGAGTTCCCCTCCCCAGAAGCCCTATACTCATACACTGGGTCCTGTTTAGGCAAAAGAATCCCTTAGGATCACAGTATGCAAAAAATCATGGGGCTGTCAAAAATAACTTATTAAATGATACAGTTCCCCAAACTTTAGATCTAGTAGGATTTAAGGCACATACTTTCTGACTACACATGAAGGCATGCAACTTAAAAAAAAAAAACT
>PVLD010019117.1:0-37264 GCA_004027595.1 Dinomys branickii | reverse complement strand
ATGGATGGATGATATATATGTACATGCACACATATCTTTGCATTTTCAGGGAAAGCAAAAAGAAAGATCTCCCATTTTCATGCATGACTGGGATACATCTTTCAGAGATAAAGAACAAAAAGTTTCCAGAAATAAGAATTTGTGAGAGACAAGTGATCTAAGATAGAAGTGGTGGTAAAAATGTAAACACAGAGATCTTGAGGAGAAATTTGGATTTTTACAAAATATGGAATGAGAATTTGAGCGAAATATATCCGGATATCAAAGGGTCAAGAAATTCTAATTCACATCTCTGCTATGAGTTACTGCTGAAAAGGAATGATGCCAAACTATTCAGAGGTGTTTTTACAATTATGGATAATCAGGTTTTTACTTTCTTCCATCTTCTCTAATTTTCTAAGTTGCCAACAGTGAGTATATTTTATAATCAAAAAAATATACTAGAATTAACAGTCTCAAAGTGAAATCCCACAAAGTGACTATAATTCTCCTAGTAGGATTTCAATGCAGAAAGAAACAAGAACAGGCTTCTCCCTGTTCCATGCAAATCATTCCTAATAGAAAAGCTTAAGGTGGGTACTTGCCTTCCACGGATTTGAATTCACCATGGACACAAATGCCTGTGTGTCACAGACATGTGCAGGGCTTCCCATCTCAAGCCTGGGGTGCTGATATTTTTCCCTAAGCATAGGATTCATAGTTAATCTCACTTTGTAGGGCATGATCTCAAACAGAAAGATCTAAAACCTTTTCTAAGTCTTGAATCTCTTCTGAAATATTCCCTGACTCATTCAGCATTTTGTACCTAGAGGATTGGGATCTGCATAGTCCATTCCCTCTTTTCTTCATTCCCCAGGCACATTGTATGGATCAAAAAGTATATTTGGAGACTTACATGCATGTATTAGCTCACTTAATTCTCATGCCAACTTTACAGGGTATGTGTTACCATTGACCCCATTTGACAGATGAAAGTCAGGCAACTAGAAGTTAAAGATCTCATTCAAAATCTCAGCCAGTAAGAAGGCAGAGGCAGCATTATCATGATGCCCTTTACCACCTTTCTATGTAGCCCTTCACATGGCTACAGGCACAGCCCTGGGACAGGTTCTCTGGTAATTGCTACAAACACAAAAAGGAATAAGCACCTCCCTTCCAGAGAGCCTACTGGCTTCTATGGTTACTAGGGTCAGGAACTATAGGTTCTATGCTTGCTTTCCAACTGCGGGACCCTGAGCAAGTGAGTTATCAACTCTGTTTTGTGGTTTCCCTCCGTTCAAGGAGCTGAACATAATATCTAGCCTGTGGGTCTTTGGGGAAGATTAAATGCATTAACACATTAGGGCACTTAAGAAAGGGCCTGGCAGGTAGCAATTGCTTAATTTATACTGTTATTAATTATTATGAATGTAATAGGGTACATGGAGCACAAGGAAAGAAGTACAAGCTATCTTCTATGCCCACAGGTCCACAGGTCCACATCTACAGACTCAATCTGTAGCAGAAGATGCCCCCCCCACCCCACCACCAGCCAGTATACTTCAGTTTGTTAATTGCCCAGGTAATAGTTTCGGTTACAGTTCCTGGTACTTTTGTTCCTTAGAAATCCCTGGTCACTGTGATGCATAGCTGGTCACTATGATTCATATTGTAAGAACCAGTCCCCAACTGACAAGCCATTCTGCTTCTGTACTTCCTGCTTGCTTATCCCATAAAAGCCCTAGACCACCAGAGATCAGGGCCTGATATTTTGAGAATGATCCCAATCAATGCCTGTTGACATACAATAAGTCTGCCTCCAAATCCTGGGTGTCATTTCGGTGTTTCTGTTTGCCATTACAAACCAACCTCAGATCAAAAATGATTGGGAAAAAATTGTATCTCTACTGAACATGTACAAATTTTTTGTCATCATTAGGCTATAACAACTATTATCATCACAGTTACATTGTACTAGGTATTGTAAGTAATCTAGGGATGATTTAAAGAACAAGAGAGATGTACTTAGGTTGTTTGCAAATACTGTAACATTTTATATATGGGGCTTTAGTGTCAATTTTGGTATGCATGGAGGGTCCTAGATAAAGAGGGAAGACTATGTTCAGGACTATGTTCGGGGCTTGCTGAAGTGGTCAAGAGGTTTCAAAGCAATGCAGAAATCCAAGCATTGATGAAGTCCTCAGTAAGCAATGAGAACAGAGCCCTAGCTTGGCAGGCAACAGGCCAAAGTCAAGAATATATGAAATAATGGATGTGTTCTCATTCCCCAGGGGCATTTAGCTCTTCAGTGTTGTTTTCCCTCAATGCAAAAAGTGTGAGCAGCTTCCTCTGCTGATCTGTACAAAGCATCTTAATTTGTGGCCTCTGGGGTGGAAGTAACTGAAGACACTCCAGACTTTAGCTCTGTTTAGCGCTGGAAGAGTGCAAACTTTGGCTTCAAAGAGAATAGGCATTTGGAAAGCTTATGAAAAGGCTTATGAGCCTTCTTGTACATCAAACGTGCCTTACAAAGCAACATTTTGATGAGTCAAGTGCAAATGAACCAGAAACACAGGGATTAAATTTCCCTTGAAACACACATAGGTTTAAAGATTAAGGGGGGAATTGTCTAGCAAGAAGTGTTTTGGGTTAAACACTACAAAGGAGTTCAAGTTGATTCCTGTCTTCCACTTCCCCTCTATTATTAGTGTAAATAACAGAAATAATAATAGTATCAACACTTCTTGGTGTACTTTTAGCTCACTCAGGGGCTATGGGAGGCTTCTCAGTAGGTACATAAAAAATTAAAACAGAAATAACAGAAATAGAAACCCAGACAGAAGTAGGATGCAAGAGCAGAGCATGGCTATCTGTCCTTTAAACCAGCTCCCCTGTCCTCCATAGCTCACAGGTGGACCACATTTCCTGGGCTATGTTTCAGCCAACAGAATATGGGCAAAAGTTGGGTGTGTTACTTCCAGGCTTGACTCACAAATGCCTCTAATGTGTTCCTCCATTTCTGTCTTTCTTCATCTTCCAGCTTAAGGTTGATGCTGCAGGTACCCCCAGTGGTCACATGTTAAAGATAGCAGCATCTTCTTCCATCCTGTTTCCAGTGGATTTAGTGCAAACACAGGATAAATTTCTAATCTATCAAGTCACCAAAATATTAAGACTTCCCTATTATAAGTCACTTTAATCAAGAATTAAGGGGCTGGGGATATAGCTCAGTGGAATAAGTGCCTGCTTAGCAAGCGCAGGGTCCTGAGTTTGATCCCCAGTACCGCAAAAAAAAAAAAAAAAAAAAAAAAAAAAAAAAAAAAAAAAAAAAAAAAAAAAAAAATCAAGAATTAAATGAAAGGTGGCATGGACAAGAAGAAAATTGGATCACACATCAGAGCACTTGTGTCCTAGTCTCTGCCATCAGTGTCTGGGTTGGGGCAGGTCCCTTGCCACTCTGTGGATCTCAGTTTCCCAGTGATGAAATGAGAGATTAGACTCACTGAAGGCTAAATCTGATGAGACTATGAGATTAGACTGATTGAAGGCTGGCTCTGATGCTTAGGATTAAATTATTTAAATAACAAGTTACAACTTGAATTTGAGTATCATCTACAAAAGTTTATGAAACACTAGTGTTCCCCAGGTGCTGGGGCTATAGAGCTAAGTAAATACATGCCTTTAGAGTATAGGCTCAAAGATAAATATCTACAGTACAAATAATGAGTGGATCAATCAGTCAAAGGCAGCAGATGTTTCTGCCAAGAGATGGGTAGGGTTGTAAAGAAAAGCCATGAGGAGGTAAGGGTATTTGAGCTAGGTGTGGAGGACAGAATGTCAGACATGGGACCATTCCCAGAGGCTACTATCCGGCTAACAAGGGACCAGGGTGTGGAGGAACTAATCTAAATAGATCCAAGGACTTTGTAGCTCAAAAGTGCCCTATTCACAGATGAAGAAATTAAGATACAAGAGAAGCTTCTGATTATTTGCAAACTTGAAGATTGACCCATTTCCCACAGTCTCAATCTTAGGACAAATTAAAATTTTTAAAAGGGTAAAAAAGTAGAAAGTTCTAGAAGATATGAGTTTATGAGTTGAGATTCAAAGGACTAGGTCTGGGGCACCCAGTGGGTGCTGAAGCCTTTCTAGCCCACAACACAAGTGGCCATTCATTCACCTCATCCCTCTGCTGATTTCTCACACACTCACAATTTTATTTGGCACAGGCATGAACATTTATAATGAACTCAATTAGCTGTACATTTTAATAAGCTCAACCCATAATTCTAGCCTAGTCAGGATCAAATATTGTGCTAACACTTCAGGTCTCACTCACACATTGGATCATAATTCCATGAATGATTTCAAGTTGTTGATTCACCTAACAAGCAGAACAGGATCAAAGACAATGCCTGGATCTGCAACCAGGGACCTTCTTCCAGACAACCATGTCTGACTTTCACATTAGGAAGAGTTTCATTAGTGCGTGCCGGGCCTCCTCATGGGGCTTTGACCCTTCCTGGTTGCAGATGACCTCCACACGCAAACCATCACATTAAGAAAGATCATGTCCTACTATGGCTGATCAATTATATATTACCCCAATTCTTCATTTTTTTTCTGTATTTACACCTTTACCATGAAACTTTGTATTTATTTTCACCTAAGAGATAGAAATCTACTTCCCCACTCCTTAAAGTTAGGCTGAACTTCTGACTCACTTTGGCTGGCTGAATGTAGATGAATTGGACAATGTATATGTCCACTTCTGAATCTTCTACCAATACCAACGGAACATTCTTGAACTTCCTGATAGAGGATGGGAGGCATGTGACCTGGTCACCCCATTTGCTCCAAATGACAGCCAGCCTATCATCAGACATGTGAATGTTCCCAGGAGAACCAGATTAGAAGAGCTGTGCAGCTGAGCTCAAGCTACATTGACAAAGCCACACTCATGAGAGAAATAAATGCTTATTGTGTTAAGGCACAGTATTACTATGCCAATAGTTACATGATACATGCAGCCATGATGCAAGGAAGGCTGGAAAAACAGTATGTAGTATTCTCGACCTCAATATAAAAGAAAGACCTGTCACTAGTGGGTAAGCAACCAACAAAGTCTACACAAGAACAGCCAAGATGAATAACAAATATCTGCAAGGCCAAGGAAGGGTGAAGGCAATGCTCAATGCTTCTTTGTAATTTTTCAAAAGGGACTGGCTTAGTGCATAAAGTGCTAAGCAGGGAATGAGATGGAAGTAGTTCTTACGCAGTCAAGATTTTCGAGGTCTTTCTGCTGAAGCTGTGATGATAAATGCATCACGAAGACAACTGCAGAATCACAGGACAACTTTCTCTAATACAGAATTCATGAACTTCTGGAAATAGCCTGTACTAAGGCAGTTCTTCCAGGTCACTTCAGCAGAGTTTGGAGAGTCACATTCTTATACCAAGGTTCACCTCTGAGCGTAATCACTACACCCGCCAACTACCTCAGGAGAAATCATATCATTGATCTCAGGATGTGATTCAAACTAAACCCCATAGCAAAGAATGATTTAATCCTGCACTTCTTGCTTGGTTCTTCCACATACTTGCATTTGCGCTATACTTTACACTTTCAAATGAATTCCATGACTTTCGGGACTCTCCACCTCCACCCCAAGAGGTGAATGTTTCAACTCTAATCTCAGATGAGAAAATTGAAGCTGGATAGGTTTTCTCTTGTCTGAGGTCATAGGGAAGATGGCAGGAACTTTCTCTTTATGCCCTGGATGACCCCGTGGTCTTTCTCTATCACTGAAGTGGGGTTTAATGCCACCTCCTTAAGGAAGACTTCCTGAACCATCTTTTCTAGATTGCCACCACTATGTCTTTCCCCTACTCTGCTTTATTTTGTTGATAGCTCTTACCACTACCCAGTACACTGTCACATGTTTTTCTATTTATTTTTAGCAAGCTCCTTCAATAAGAATGTTATCTAAGAGGCACTTTGCTTTGTTTCAGCTCTGTTCTCGGTGCCTATGCCAGTAACTGGCACATAGTGGGTATTTAATAAATGGAATGAATGAATTAATTAATTATGTTAATCAACTTGGTCTGACCTGCAGGAACACTAAGCCCTCCGGAGTCATCCTACCTCTGACATTTTGCTTCTGCAGAATGCTCTGCTGATGTGACACCTGCCTACCATTCATGTCCTACCTCTAGTTCACCCTGCTTAAACTAAATGAGAAATTTCTCCACAATTGTCACCAGAAACATTCCATGCCCACAAATATTTTAGGCCTGGTCAATTTTACCGGTCATTAGGGATATGGAATTAGAGAAAAATTTGCTTCATATGAATACAAACAATTTCATATCAAACAATAGATATCACTTTTTCATATGTCCTCTGGTCCCATAATCATCAAGCAATTTTCTCTCCCCAAGCCCCTAGTCTTGTCACCACCTCAATCTACACATGCCCACTCCTTCCCTTCCTTCCTCTTCCCTCTCTCCTACCCTCTTCTCTCTTCCACATTCCCTTCTATCTCTCTTTCCCCAGTAAAATAACACTTTGCCTTTTATTTTTCAGTACGTTGCCGCCTAGGGCCCCTCTACCCCATACAATGATGTTTTCATAAACATGAACAATGTCTTCCCTAAAATAAATCTAGATCCCAACTTTTAAGTATGTTGTTTGGCTACACTGCAAAAAAGTAAGGAAGGGAAAGAGCTCATTAGGGGAAAAGCAGGAAACAACTTGAGGAGAACGGCCTTTTCTGGGACACCTTCTACATTCATTACCTTATTAAAGCCTCCCAGACACAACATGATATAGAGATTATTTTCTCCATTAAAGAAATTAGGTAATTGAGGCTCCAGGTGAGTGTAAGCTGCCTAAAGTCGTTAAGCACATAAGTAATGGAACAGGATTCCAGTTCAGCGTGGAGTCTTCATGATGGCATTGCTTCTTCTATTCTGCACAGGATTGGAAAGTTAAATGCAAAGAATAATTTCATGAGGAGACCATAACAGTAGAGAAAAGTACCCTAGCTTCTCTTCCAAGACTTATATCCAGTTCTAGATGTCACAGGAGCCTCCCAAACTCAACCTGCACAAGACATTTGATGCTCGTCTTACTTGGCCCTTCTGTATTTTCAGCAAGTATCTTCTGTATTGCATCATTAGAAGGGTGGAGGATGAAAGTCCTAACATGATATCAAGGACAATCAGATATCCAGGGAAAAGAGTCCTTGCTAAACAGATTCAACAAATTTCTTACTAAAACTAGATTTTACAATGAGTTACAGAAAAATCTCTGTTAATGTCTACCTAATCTCATTTCTGCATATAATAATCAATTTTCTACTTAATTTTTTTGAGGGTTGACTTGATTTCTTTGAATGAGGTAGGTATAAAATTTTCCTCTTTCAAAAACTTCCCTCTTTTCTGGATGAATTTAACCCTCTCCCCCAAACTCAGTAAATACTAGGTGTCCACAGCCTTTCAAGAATCGATAGCCTCTAATTTTTGGTAAACAAATGCCAGATGAGTGAACTGCTACAAAGAGGTGTCCCAGTCTGCCTCTCTCTGGGAAATACAGTGCCCTTTGGTTCACAAACTTAATTCTTTCCATGATTCTGGTCACAAACCTAATTGAACAAGAACTGAATCAAATTTCCCCATAAGATCAACATTGAACCTAATGGTTTAATTTGATCTGGTTCCTGTCCAACTTTGTTTGTGCTCAAAATCATGGAAATAATTTAGTCCATACATTAAGGTACCACTTTAACAGGCACTGCTCCTCTAAGATTCCTTCATGTGACCCTCTAATCTCACAACTTTCCCACAACCTTCATGCTCACCTCATCCAGTCATTCATTTATTCTTTTGACAGCTATTAATTATATACATATTTTTCACCAAGATCTTCCTGAATCAGTAAGCTTGGTCTCAGAGCAAGGAAATAACCCAAGGTCACAGACCCAATAAGTATCAGAGCCCACAGATAATGAGTATAAAGTGACTCATTTTTATTTGAATTCTCTGGGTTCTTGGAAGCAGTTTGCTTTAAAACAGAGATCCCATGTGGAAGCATTCCATGGATCTGAAGGGGGACACACACTTTAAAATAATAAAGAAGAAACCATTTATAAGGAAAGAAAAACTGAAGGACAGAAAGTAATGACTCACCATTGCAAGTCAGCACAAAAAGAAAAATTAGTTCATAAAAATGCAGTTGGATAAATAATAGGTTATTTCATCATGTAAATATATCCCCAAAATAACTTTATTGAGATGAAAACATCTATTGCAACCTAAACTATTTATCATACTCACGTATATCTAGAGTCCTAATAAATTCATGAAAATGTTATATTCTGTAATCTTCTTGATCCAATGCAAATAAATAGTTGTGCTCTGACTGTCTCATTATAAATGGATTAATCACAGCTGCCAAAAGCAGCCAAGAAGTTAATTTTGATTTTTCACATTGTGGGTGGCATTTGGGGGAGTCTCCTAGGATTTGTCTGAAGGTACTGGACCTTATGGAAGGAAGATCTTGTTCCTCAACCTGCCCTAATCTAAACCAATCTGGAAAGTCAAGATGTTCTAATTGAACAAAAGAAATCAGGAGTAAGGAAAGAAGCTATATCTATTGTCATTATTTTATTTTACCCTCACAATAACCCAAGAAATGGATGATTCTTATGGACACAGATGAGGAAATTGAAGGTGAAATGTATCTACAAATTGGCTTAGCAGTTGGGTGACCTACTTTTCAGGTTTGCCCAAGACTTGTGGGCACTGAAGGTCATATGCTCTGGGATGTTCCATTAAGCCCAGACAAAGTGAGATAACGGCTCACCCATCATACCCAGCAACTCAAGTGTGAGTTTTCCTGATTTCAAGGCACTGTGCTTTTCCTAGTTATACATGACCACTTCCGCTAATAAAACTCAGAGGCCACATTTTGAGGGCAATCACTCAGACATAGAAACAGAAAACAGGGTTTGTATCCTGTGTTGTTCCCTAATCCTAGGAGTTCTATGTCCTTGGGAGAAGTTATTAAGCCTTGGGTCTTCTGTTTCCTCAACTATAAAGCAGGAAGGAGAAAGTGGGAATTAGATTAAATTATCTCTCCATCTCCTTCTAACTCCACCATCTTGTGGTTCTCCTGGGGTTCTGTAAGCCCCTCGTGCCCGCTGTCCCATGCAGACCATCCTGTAACCAAAGGGTACAGAAAGTAAAGCCTCTTCCACCTCCATGCAAAATGCTGTCCCATTACCATTATAATTGGACTCTTTAAAAATTTTACTTTAAAAATGCCATTCTTTTTTATATCTTATAAAGAGTTTGTTGTGGGAGAAAATCCAGTTTCTATAGAAAAAAATAAAGTTTCTGGCTGAAACTGTGAATACTGTAACTGCAAGCTCTTTCAAAGGCAGGAAGGCAGCTGGAGAAAGGATGGTTGCTAAGGAGACAATTGTATTTAAATTATCAGCTCACAATAGACTCAGCAAAGATATTGATTGGATGTGAGGGTAAAATTATTTTCTTCAAACTAGGAAAAAACTGAAGGTCTGTCTCCAGGCTCACCCTTCCTGTGGTGGAGACAGACTTGTGGTGTGATTTTACTGTTTTTCTTTGTTTAATTAGAGATGCTAACAATTGAAGAAAAGATGCTTCCTTTATGCACTCCACAATAGTCTCTTCCGCAAGTTCACTGAAACTGGAAGAAACAAATACACAAAGAAGGGAAATTCACTGTGCTCACAAAGAAAACTAATGATTCAAAGACAGATTTTTCTAGCAGTCCTAAAGGCTGCACATAAGAAAAACTCATAATCCTATAAACACTCGTAGACTACTTTCTACATAATAGAATATTCTTCTGAGTAATTCTCTATGTTAGCACACTTAAGCCTCATGATAATCCAATGAGATTATAATTATTTCCACTTTACAGAGAAGAAAATTGAGGAATAAACACACAGTTCAAGGTCACACAACTAGGAAACATCAGAGCTGGGATCTGAAGCCAAGCAGTCTGGCACCAAAATCCATGCCTCTACCTCTACACCAAGCTGCCTCTCCAAAGTTTTGAGTTCACATGGGCAGAAGGCCTTATAGCCCACTTGAAAAACCTCCAGAAAAAAAAAGTGCCTTCAGTTAAAAGCATCAACTGATGATACAAAGGCATGCATTACCAAAGCCTGGAGAGAAAACCAGGATTTGATGAAGACATAATAGTTAATAATTAAGGACTAGTGATAGATGAGCAAATTGTACCTGGATGTGATTCCAGACACTTGAATTTTAGGGTAAGGAGATACCATCTTTCTCTAGTGTTCTACTTTGAGACTCATTGATAGTGAGGAAACAGCCTCCCTCTGGACAGTTACTGCAATTAAGGAAAGTATATACAGTATATATATATATATATATATATATATATACAGTATGTCTATGGCAAAAAGGATGCCAGGGTGAGGTTACACACTCCTACAAGCCATATAGTTTCTGCTCCTGCACTGCCAGGTTCCTTTGCTACCCAAGCCCAAAATGGCTAGGGTCTCCATGGCTTATATAACACTCATACTCCAGTACCTCCCCCTGGCCTTTTTTGTTCAAATTGTCTTCAAAGATCATTGCCGTAAGTCAACTGATTAGTGGGTCTCAAAAGTAAAATTATGGTACTTGCACTAGTGACACCCTGAGTAGGAGTAGTGGGTAGAAGGGGAGAGGTCTTGTATCCATCCTTTATTAGGATGTATCAAACATTTATGCTCAGATTTATTAATACTTCCTTCTGTTGCTGTAATAGTAGTGAGTTGGGTCAGGATATTTGCAATCATGACTTCGATTTAATACATGCAGTTTTAATCGCATATTTCAGATCAGGTTCAGCCTTTACTGGCAATAAATAAAAAATACCTCACAAATAAAAGGTATATCAACTCTTCTTCAAGCCATAAATAAAACTCAAGCAAGTCAACAGTCCCTATCTTAAGAAATAGAGAACTCAGTACATTATATAAAGTTTCCTAGGCACCAGCAGAAGAACTCATTGTTTATGGTAGCAAGATATGAGAAAGAACTTACATGTTCACTGAAAGAAGAATGGTTAAATAAGTCAAGATGTATTCACACAATAAAACAGCATCCAGCCATTAAGAAGAATGTGGGATATCCAAAGCTACAGACATGGACCATTGGCCAGGATGAAAGAGATGAGAAAATAAAAATGTACAACAGCGTGTTTTAAAGAAAAGAAGATATCATGCAAATGCATCACTTGGACGCAGTGTTTCTGATGAGTAAGGAAGAAAGAAGAAAGAGTGGTTGTTTCTGAATATTTTTCATCGAAGGGTCAGAGTGGAAACTTGACAAGCTTATTTTGCATGGCTTAAATTTTTATCCCTAACAGATATCATCTCTTAAAAATGAAGTGCCTGTGAGAGATGATGTGACAGTTAAGCTTAATTGTTAATTTGATTCACTTGGGGGTTGCTCAGTCAAATAGTAAAGAACACTTCTTCGTGTGTCTGATTTGGGCTATGGAGGCATGATTGTGGGGTCTATATTCCATCCCTTAGTCCTTGACATCTTCCTCTCTGGTACTGTCCCCCTGCTGTGCCCTTTCAGCTGCCGTGAATTAAGCAGATTTCCTCCACCACCTCCTTCCATCATGATATTTCTGTCTTAGAGCAGTGGACCATGGACTGAATTTCCTGAACCATAAAAAGAAAACCTCTCCTCCTTTAAGTTGCAGGTGTTGGGTATCTGGTGTCAGCAACCAGAAAGTTAAAATAGATTATATATATGTACATACATACATACATACATATGTAAATATTCATGTATGCATGAATGTGCATGCATAAATGTGCATATACACACAGATAGACATAGACAGAAGTATGAACGTAGCATAGACACAGATTGACATAGACACAGATATACTCCAAGTGTTCCTGAAATGTTTCTTTCCCTTGTAGATCCCTTAGGAAGGCAAAGCATCTCTGGACCCCAACTCTCACCTCCAGTCTTGTGCTTGGATTATACATCTTGTAATGTGAAACCCTCTTTGAGTTCTGCTACCTGTCTTTGATCCCTGCAATAACCCTCTGATAGGAGAAAGGTGGGTGTTCTTCTCCAGTTTGTAAAAGAAACAAGTGCATTTGAAGCAACTACAGGACCAGGGAATGTACATCTTCTGAATCTCAGCTCCATGCTTTTTTCTCTCAATCAGCCTAACTTTGGAGCAAAATCTTCATTGTATTCACCCCTGAAGGCTAAGCCACCACCTCCTTGGAAAAAACTTTCCCAGATCCCTCCCCTTGTCCCCAAAGCAACCTGGCTCTGTGCCATTCCTTGTCTCCCTCTACCCAGCACTTATCCTATGTATACTGACTTCTCAGCTCCATCTACCCTCTCCAAATGACAGCCCAGCAGTCAGTTACTTCCTGTGCCCCCCCTCCCATGCCCAGCACCATGTCTGGTGCATAGAAATTCTCAGTAAATGTTTGTCAAATAAATGATTCAGGGAATGATCATTCCAGAGCCTGGTGGCTTCACAGGACTTGAGTTATTGCGGTTTTTTTTTCCTTATCTAGAAAGAAAAGCTCCCAGACGACCCCTTGGCTGTGTTCAGATATTGTAAATAATTGATCATAAAGATGAAACATGCAGGCTGGATTGAGACCAGGGAACCTGTCGATATCATGGGAATAAATCTCCGTTCACAGCAGCCCAGTGCCTGAGCTGGCTTTCCAAGGCCATTAAACTATCACTGCAGCTCAGGCATTAGTTGGAATAAAGTGTTTGTGTTTGTTTGTTATCATTTCTTAGTAAAACTAATTAAGGAACTAATTGATTGTTTTGTTGTTCTACTAATTAACTCCATATGGTGCCCATTTCCATGGAGATAGACTATGAGTTATGGGAAGGACTCTGATTTAACACGTCTTTTCTGGGTTTAGGGACAATCCTTTAGAATTAAGTATCCTTTCCAATTTCATTTCCTTTCATTGCCACAGCCATGTTCTTCTTGGCCTGCTTGCCTCCTTCAGGATGAAAAGATGGGGCTGGTCCAGATCAGTCAGGAAAGAGCTAGAAAGGATAAAGAGAAGCAAGTCTGAAGCCTGTAATAGAGAAAGTCTGGGCTAAGAGAATAATAACAATTACGCAGAAGCTATTGTTTTAGGACCTACTGTGCAACTGGAACCATGTGGAACACTGTACATACCAAAACCCGCCCAGGACCAATGCCTGCATGAGTGACTCTGTTGTGCAGAAAAATAAACTGAACTACCAGAGTCACTTGCATAATGTGACCCACCTTGTTGGTTTCTACCTCCATTCATTCATTTTCATTCTTTCCTGGTAGAAACATCTGTTCAGCATTTGCTATATGCCAGGCAAGGTTCCAGGCCCCTGGGACTAGCCTTGACTCAGATTCAATCTCTCCTCTTACAAAGTTTATTTTCTAGAAGGGAGAGACAAGTAAAAATTGTTTCAGAAATAATCTTCTTTTGTAATAAGAAGGGCAAGAAAACCAAATCCAGCTGATGAGAAAGTACACAATAAGGGTATTATTTGGGATCAGTTTACTAGGGAAGACCTCCGTGAGCAGGTGAGATTTGAGCTAAAATTGGATAAGGAACCACTTCTATGAGTACTTTGGGTGAGAAGCTTCCTGACAAAAAGATCAGCAAGCAGGAAGCTGGGGCAGCAAGGGGCTTTCTGTGTCGCGGGAGCCAGAAGAAGGTAGAGGCAGGAGGAAATGAGAGGCGAGGTCAGTCAGAGGAGCAGAGGTAGGCCAAAATGGGCTTGCAGATCTTGGCAGGGATGGAGTTCACTTGAATGTGGAGGATTCAGTCCACCTGACTCTAGAAGTCATGCTGTTCTTATTGCCCTGCGCTGTCCTCAATGACAAGGCTGGAAAACTCCGTGAGCATAGAGGACACTCCCCAAGCACTGTCCTGAGAGGGGCCTTTGGAGAACCTTGCCTGGTGCCCCCTGGTATGTGATTCTTAGATTCTCAAGAATCTAAGAAATTGGGATGCCTGGCTCCAGGATAGTGATGTCATCTATCCACGCTGAGGCCTCAATGATTGGATCAATGTCTCTTGGAGGACTAGGTGACAGTGCAAGATGGTGCTTAGTTAATGTTCACTTCTTACTCCTTCCCGTGACTGGTAAAGGTACACTTCATCCAAATGACATTTCTTGGATGAGGTAATTTGTTTTGACCAACGGAAGGCAGCAGCCGTAATCTGAGTAGAGATTTTACATATTTTGTGTAGACTGCCTGGGCACTTGTGCTTTGATGCTGTGTCATAAGGCAGCTTCCTAGGTAGCTTCTGTTCTTTTGCCTGGTCCTCAAAACAAATAACAGCCTAGAGTTTAGACTGGCTGGTCTCCATCTAGGAGAGACCTATCCAGTATAACCTAGCCTAGGTCAGCCTGTGAACCTAAGACCAACTCATTCCATTTATAACCTTCTAAGACTTAGTGATATGTGTTATGAAGCCATATTGTAGCAATACCTAATTAGTATACCCACTATGTGCAAGCTGTTGACCAGATATAGGGATGCAAAAATGAGACAGATTAAGGAATCACATTTTCCCTTAAGAACTGAGGGTCTAGCATGACTGAACTTTTAAAAGCTGTAATTATATTAACTCAATTCAGAAACATTGGACTTTCATGCTGATTAAATACTAGGATTGCAGTATCATAATTAAAAATTTCAAAGTAAACAAAATGAATTAATTATAACTTAATATATGTACACAGGCATTGGTGGTGAGTGGACTAGTAAAGACAAATCATGATCTGGTGGAAGGATTCAGCCTCTGAAGTCAGAGATACTGGGCTCAAATCCCATTTGTGCTGCTTGGTTTGGGAAAGAAAATTTACCAGTCTGAGTTCCATTTTGTACGTTTATAACAGAAATTCCCAATGAGGTTGTGGGGATTATATAAGAAAATATGCAAAATACCCAGCAGGGTATCTATTGGGGTTATCCTTCAGATAAGCCCCTTCTTAGCTGCAGGTTCTTTTCTTAAAAATTTTATTTCAGTAGAAACATTTAGCATGCAATATAGCCTCTTAACAGATTTCAAAGAAACAAAATGTGATCAAAATACAAAAACTACCTGGACAGCTTTGAGAAACTCCATGAGCAGTACCCCAGGCCCTCACCTTCCCAGGAGCAAGGCTAAGCCACAGGCAGCTTCAGAAAACTTGGTAAACTGTACCCTGCCCTCACCCAGTCACAGGAGTGACACAGAGCCACAGACAGCTACGGGTAGCTCCATGACATGCACCCCTTCCCTTCACCGCTGCAAAAGTGACAGTGAGCCCTGGTGAACTCCCGGAGCCTTGATGAGCCCCCGTGCCACCCCCCCCCATCACTGCAGGAGTGATGCTGAGCCCCAGGGAATTTTCAGAGCCTTAGGGAGCCGCATGGTGCACCTCCACCATTGTGGAAGCTATGCTGACCCTGGAACAGCATCAGGAGCTACGGTGAGCTGCCCCCGACACCCCACCATTGTAGGAGTGAGGCTGCACCCCAGAGAACTTTGGGAGTCTTAGTGAGCTGCCTCCCACAGCGCCCACCATCCCAGGAGTGATGCTGAGCCCTAGGGAATTTCAGGAGCCTCGGCGAGTTACACTCTGCCCCCTTAAGATCTCAGGAGCAAGGTATAGCCCTGGTGAACTTTGGCAGCTTTGAAGATCTCAAAACAAAGGTGCAAAGTGGGATCTCAGACCTCCAGCCCATCTAGAACAAGTCCAGGAGACACTGACAAAGAAAAACATGGAAGTCACACACCTGAAATTTCTGAAATGATCGCAGCTAAAATAAAGAAACAATTCCATCAGGCCATAGAAGATATCAGATCAGAAATAATCTCTCAGGTTAAGAAAGAAATGACAACAATAATGAAAGAACTGCTCAGCACGTATAAAGAAGACATAGATAAAAAATACAGGAGCACAGAAAAATGATGAAAGCATTGAATGAACAATATAGGAAAGAATTAGACTGCATGAAGCAGATTCAAACACGTAACCAAGAAATTAAAATTTCCATTGAAAGCTGGCAAAACTGCTTGAACAAAACTGAAGATAGACTTTCACACCTTGAACATAGCACTGCAGCTAGTGATCATGAAAGAGATCTCTTAAAAATAGCAAGGAACCAGGAAATAACAATTCAACAGCTACAAGACGAGGCAAACAAAAACAATGTAAGTTTAATTGGTGTCAATGAAACAGCAGGAGTCAACACAAATGACATAAAAAAGAATATCTGCAGAAGTAATAGCAGAAAATTTCCCAACCATGGGGAAAAAATCTCACATAGAGAGGAACACATATAGAACTGTAATTGGCCATAACCAAAATAAATCTATACCTAGACATATAATAATCAAGATCCCAGAAATTTGGCAAAAGAACAGAATATGAGAAGCTGTTAGAGAAAAGAGAAAGATCACCTATAAAGGAAAACCCATCAGAATCACAACAGGCTTTCAACACAAACCATCAAGTAAAGAAGAGTGAAGTATTTCAGGTCCTGAAAGAAAACAACTTCCAACCCAAATTGACACATCCCACAAAACTATCCTTTAAAATTAATGGAAAAATAATATATTTCCACAATAAAGAACAACTGAAGAAATTCACGAGTACCAAACCAATCCTACAAAGAGTACCAAAAGATATTCTAGAAAGAGATAAACATGACCACAATTTCAAAAATAACTATATAGAGGAATTACCAGGCAGAACAAGCAACTAGAGAGAGAAAAAGGAGGAGACAAAAGCAGGAAAATAACATGACAAAAATAAGCCAATATAGATCAGTTATAACCATCAATGTAAAAGGTCTCAATACACCAATCAAAAGAATCAGACTGGCACAGTGGATCAAGACACAAAATCCATTAATATACTGTATACAAAAAACATATTTCACTCCAAAGGAAGTTCATAGACTGAAAGTCAAAGGATGGAAAACAATGCCCCATGTGTCAGGAACCCAGAAAAAAGCAGGGGTAGCTATTCTGTTTGCAGACCATGGGAACTTCAAACCAAAAACAATCAAAAGAAATAAAGTTCAATACATGCTTGTTAGAGGGAAAACTGTGAGAGGAAGAGCTAACAATCATAAACATATGTCCACCAAATGCAGGAGCACCCAACTATCTAAGACAAATTTAACAGACATGAAAAATCAAATAAGGAGTAACACAGTCATAACAAGGGACTTTAATATCACATTGTCACAAAGAGATAGATCAACTAGACAAAAAATCAGCAAAAAAAAAAAAACCCAGAACTAACCAAACTTGTGAATACATGGGCTTAGTAGATCATTAGAGAGTGTTCCACCCCACAATATCAGAATACACATTCTTCTCAGCTACACATGGGGTGTTCTCTAAAATAGACCATATACTACTACATAGAACATGCTTAAGTAAATGCAAAGGAATTTAAATTACCCCATGCATACCATCAGACCATAGTGCAATGAAATTAGAAATTAATGCAAAAGAAATTGCGAACACTCCATAAACACATGGAAATTAAATAACACCCTCTTGAACAAACAATGGGTTACAGATGAAATTAAAGAAGAAATTAAACAATATTTGCAATCAAAAGAAAATGCAGAAACAACTTACAGGGACCTATGGGATGCAATTAAAGCAATCCTTAGAGGGAAATTTATAGCAGTGAATTCCTACATCAGGAAAGCAGAATGAGCACAAATAAACAATCTTATGCTGCACCTCAAGCTTCTAGAAAAAGAAGACCAAGTCAAGCCCAAAGCCCAAAGAAGGCAAGAAATTATAAAGATCAGAGCAGAAATTAATACAATGGAGACTAAGAAAATAATATAAATAATTAATGAATCAAAGAATTGGTTCTTTAAAAGAATAAACAAAATTAATAAACCCCTAACAAACCTCACCAAGAAAAGTAAAGAAACAACTCAAATTCATGCAATAAAAAATGAAAAGGGAGAAATCACTACAGATCCTATAGAAATTGAGAAGATCACTAATACCTACTACAAAAATCTCTACTCTCACAGGACGGAAAACACAGAATAGAAGGACAGACTCCTGGACACACATGAATTACCAAAGCTTAATCAAGAAAATATAAAAATTCTGAATAACTCAATATCATTCAATGAAATTGAAAATGTAATTAAAAACTTACCAACAAAGAAAAGCCCAGATCCTGACTGATTCACAGCTCAATTCCACAAGAAATTCAGAGAAGATTTAATGTCAATACTCCTCAAACTCTTTAATGAAATTGAAAAGGAAGCAATTGTGCCTAACTCATTGCTGGAGGCAAGTATTATCCTGATGTCAAAACCAGAGAAAGATCCAGCCAAAAAAGAGAACTACAGGCCAATCTCCCTGATGAGCACAGTTACAAAACTCCTCAATAAAGTACTAGCAAACAGAATGCACAAATTGTCAAGAAGATTATACACTATGACCAAGTGGGATTCATCCCAGGAATGCAGGGATGGTTCAATATATACAAACCAATTAATGTAATACACCATATCAACAGAGGCAAAGACAAAAATCATATGATCATCTCAATAGATGCAGAAAAGGCTTCTGACAAAGTCCAACACTCATTCATAATGAAAACCCTACAGAAAATGGGAACAGATGGTCTTTACTTCAATCTGATAAAAGCCATCTATGACAAACCAACAACCAATATCATACTAAATGGACAAGAACTGCTAACCACAAAATGCTACCATGATGTGCTACCTTACCATAAGCCAAAAAACAGTGGATCCAACTAGTCAGTCTGAAATGGCCAAACCTGTGAGCCAAAATGAACCTTATGTCTTTATGAGCTGATCATCTCAGGTATTTGTTACAGCAATGGAAAGCTAACACACTCATTGACTGACAACACTCCACCCCAACCCCATCTCTAAGTTTCTATGTGTTTGGCTGCTTAAATATCTCATGTAGGTGAAATCAAGCACTGTTTTTCCTTTTTTGACTGGTTTATTTCACCCAGCACAATATCCACAAGGTTCACCCATATTTTGTGTACAAATCCTATTTCCTTCTTGTTTAAGGCACAAGGTTCACCCGTATTTTGTGTACAAATCCTATTTCCTCCTTGTTTAAGGCAGAATAATATGCCATTGTGTATACAAATGAGTGGCTGGTAATAATGTTCCATACACCAATGAACAACATGTGCAACTATTGTCTCATAGATTACTGTGGAGCTATAAGATCCCTATTACCTAGTGATATCATAGCCATCATAATGCTATAACACAGCACATTCCTCACATCTTTGAGGTGTTGATAGTTTAAACAAAACTATTACACTGCCAGTCATATAAAAGTACAACACATGTGATCATGTATATAACACTTGGTAATAAATGACTGATCACTAGTTTACATATTTACTATGCTAGTACTTTTTACCATTATTTTAAAGAATAATCCTTCTTCTTAACTTCCTTTGAGTTTACAGCAGAACTATGGGTATAGCATACTGGTAAAACACTTGCCTAGCTTGCCTGAGGCCCTAGGTTTGAGTTCCAGTACTGCAAAAAAAAAAATTAAATGACATTAAATTTTGCAAAAAGTTCAAACAGGTTGGCATACTGTGTTGGTAGTTACTTCATTATGACTCCTGTTTGTCATACTCCTTTGTTTTGTTTTAATTTGCAGTGCTGCCAATTTGACCCATGACCTCACACATTCTAGGAAAGTGCTGTACCACTGAGCCACATCCCCAGCCCTAAAGCAATACTTGATTACATCATCTCCTTTTGTCCTTGATTTAATTTTATGTTGTTTGTTCATCATAGCCTAAGAGCAACAGAATTATATATATATATATATATATATATATATATATATATATACACATATATATATTCCCATCTATGTTTGTGTAAATACTCATGCTCTTCAAACAAAAAATCACCCAGTGACACATTGCCCCAAATGTATCCCCATTACTAAGCAATGAAAGATTGTGTATACAACATTTCTTTATCCATTCACCCATAAATGGATATTTAGGTTGTTTACAAACTTTGGCTACTCTGAATAATGCTGCTGCCAAGAATATGCACATTAGGGAGAAAGTCTTTTCAACAAATGGTGTTGGAAAAAGTGGATTTCCACATGCAGAATAATGAAAGTGGACACCTATCTTACCCCACACACACACAAACACTCAAAAAAATCAATTCAAAATGGATTAAAGACTTAAGCCTAAGACCTGAACTCTAAAACTCCTGGAGGAAAACAAAGGAGAAAAACTTTATGACATTGGTCTTGGCAGTGATTTCTTGGCTACAACACTGAGAATACCAGCAACAAAAGAAGCAACAGTCAGATGCGTGATTGCATCAAAATCTAAAAACCTTCTGCACAGCAAAAGAAACAACCAAATAGAGAAGCCATCTATAGCCTGAGGAATAAAATATTTGACATGAAGTTAATTTGGAACATACATAAGGAAGTCCTACAACTCAGTAGCAAAAGAAAAAACAAATCAGAAACTAATAATTTAATTAAAATGGACAAATTATTTGAGCAGGCATTTCTTCAAAGAAGACATACAATGACCAACATATATGAAAAGATGGTCAACATCACTAATCAGGGAAATGCAAATCAAAACCACAAAAAGTTATTACCTCACACCTCACACCTGTCAGAATGGTCAATATCAAAGACACACAAAAGACAACCAATGTTGATGAGGATGTGGAGATAACAGGACTTGTGTATTATCAGAGTCACCCCTAGAGAAAACAGTATAAAATGCCCCAAAAAATTACATGTAAAACTACTGTATAATGAAGAAATCCCATTTCTTTGAATTTATCCAAAAAAACTAAGCAGAATCTAAAACAGACATTTGCAATCCCATGTTCTTAGTTTCCTTTTAGAGATGCTGGGAGATCTGACTTCAGTCCAGCCTTTTTCCTACAAAGCCAACTCCTTCCACAATCTATTCTTTAATTTCCTCCTCTATCATATCAGAAGGGAGAATCAGAAAACTTGAAAAGGTCCCAACAAATCCTGACAAACTTGGTGTCTCTTATGCCACTTTAGATTCCAGCAGTCATGGAGACTTTCTGAGAATAGTGAGCAGCTAACATGGGATGGGGGCTCTCCTGTCCTTCCTCCTCTTCCTCCAAATGTTCAGACTAGCCTCCTGCTAAACACACAAAGTTCCCCAAATAGCCTTGCTGTCTTTGTCTCTAACTTCCCCAGTTGTTTATTTCCTCTGATGTTGTCTGGAGCTCCAGAGTAATTGTTGCAGAAGTAAGCAGCTCAGCCTTCAACAAGTCATTGAGACAGACAGGCAAGCAGGGGCATTAGGCTGTCAATTTCTAGGCCTTTCCAAATGTTACAACAATTTTGGTGAATTACAAGCAATAGAAAATCACTTTGGGTGCTCATTAGGCAGGAGACAGGAGTGATGATGAATTCTTAGAAGCAGAGACAGAAGCAGGCTTCCCAGGAGCCAAAAGCTTACCTTCCACTATCTTCCCAGGATGGTGCACTTAACCCTCCCTGTTCTGGAGAAAGTCCGAGGAGTCTCTGGGACTTGGGGAATTGAGGTAAGTCCTTCATACTCTGAGAAAGTCATTGTGCATTCATACAGCACCCACAGTCTATGATGGGTGCCAGAGATCAGTAAGATATACTTGCTCAGTTGCTCAGTCATGTGATGAAGGAACAGAGAAACACTACAAAAGAAAAAATGGACAAAAGATAATGAAAGCAAAGAAGAAAAAAAGGGTCACTCTGGCCTTGGAGATTCAGAATAGCTTCGCAGAAAAAGGAGTATTTGACTGCAGACTTGAAGATGAATGTTGAAATATACCTCTACCTTGCCATAAGTAATAACAGTAGTAGTTAAAACACCTATATAATGCTATTAATTTCAAGTCTTGTAACCAGTGGCTGGATGTGATGCTAAATTATATAATAATTCACAATAACACTTAGGTTGATGCTACTATTATCCCCCATTTGTACGTGAGGAAATTGAGGTATAGAGAAGCTAAGTAATTACTTAAAAGAATTGCAGCCAATAAGTACTCAAGTGAGGATACATAAGAAGTGTATTAATGAGTCATCTGGAACAGACCTAAGGTATTTTTCAGAGCTTTTCAGGGAAAATGAGAAGTGACTGATGAATAAAAGAAGCATCAGCCAAGAAAACTAGAATTCAGTGCCAGCCTCCACCATTTACTACTTAGCAGAAACTCTCTGAGCCTCCTGTGCCTGAGAGAAGTTACCATGTTCCCAGGTGTCCAGAAGCAACATCCAGAAATAGTAGCAGATGGAAGTCAACATCAGAAATGAGATCACCCTTCATTCCAGCATTCATCATGCTCAGTGGGTACCTGCTGTGGGCCTGGCACTAGGTAAAGTGTTGTAGGGAGAAACGTAACTGAGAGCAAATCCCTGCTCTTCTGGGAAATGCAACGTGATAGGGAGTGCTTGTGAGTATGAATCAACATGCTTGCTCCTAGATTCCGGGGGCATCACTGCATCCCTCCCATTATATCCCAAGGGAGTCTTCTCTGCTCTGTTCCCCATGATGTACATGAAAGTTTAAGTTTCCCCCTGTAGAATATATAACAAAGGATCCTGTGAAATGCAGAAAGTCAGATGTACCCAGCAGAGCTTGCTATTCTGACTGCAGGCAGAAGATACAAAAGTGGAGAAAGGGAAAGAAAAATTCAGGAAGGGGCATTGGCAACTAAAGAGGATGGACAGAGATCTTCCTAAAGGAAATGACCTTGGATCCAGTTCATCAGGGCAGACAGGTGTACAAACTGGCTTGGCAGTATCTGAGGGCCCGGTTGGCTCGGTGTCAGCCCCATCCCCCACTGATCACCTGGCTCACTGTGGTATTAGTGCCCTGCCTAGGATCCCAGGAGTGGTATCTGGAGCTCTGGGCTCATTCTCAATTGGCCCAAGGGTCTTTCTTCCTCTTTAAGGAGGTAGCTCAGGGGTGTGGCAGGAGCATGTTTTGTTGTTCAAGGGGATTGGGGGTAATTGCAGTGGGGCCACCTCTTCTTACCCATAGGATCTTTGGGAAGGCATTTAACCTCTCCATGCCTCAATGTCCTTGTGTGTAGAGTAGAATTTAAAAGCCTTGTCTCACAGGGCTAGCGTGGAATGTCACTTAGTTTGGCAGTTTTCAGTGTTCAGAGGTGCTCATGCTCAGCACAAACTCTCTTTCCGTTCCCTGAAATATGTGTCCTTATCGGTGAGGGGTCCTACTTCCAGTTCTTTGTCCTGATTATCTTGATGACCGATTTGACAAGTATTTACTGATTATTTGCTGTGCTAAGGATACTAGGTGTGGGGGTGAAACACTATCGCCAAACGCAAGAAGTTCCTGGCTTTGCAAGGGGATCAGGCATCCCTGGAACGGTGCTGTGGTAGAGAGAAATGGAAGAAGTGTGGAAACCCTGGGGTGGAGCCTCTTATCTGGATTAAAATCAAGGATGGTTGCTGGAGGGAATGACCCTCAGCTGAGGCCTGGAGATGAGGAGGAGTGAAGTAACACGTGGGGCTAGGAGAACAGTGGAATCCAAGGTGCAGAACAGAGAGTGCATTAGGCATTTGTAGAAGGACATGAAGAATCCCTGAGCCAAGGATGGGTGAGGGAGCTCGTGAATAAGTGAATGGATGAGCAAATAGAGGACTGGATCCGTGAACAGAAGACTGAATGAATGAAGAATGAGTAACTGAGTGCATGAATGGAGACTAGCTGAATGGATAAAGGAGTGAATGTGAGTAAATGCATGCACGCATGCATGCGTGGGAGAGTTAGTGAGTGCATTTAGGGCTTCGCTCCTGTGTCGCTGCTTCATAAGAACTCCTGTTCCTTTTGCTGAAAATTGCAACCTCCCCACTCCCACTCCATAGTCACAGTCACCCTCTTTCTCCTCTGCTTGCTGTTTTCCTTGTAATCCTCAATACCCTCTAAATAGATGTGATCTGAGGACTTATTACACACACTCTTCAACATCTCTGTCCTCTTCTTCACTAGGCCAGGGAGTTTTGTCAGTTCTGTCTGCTGACGTTTCCCTAGGACAGTGCCTCAGTACACAGCAGGTATTCAGTAAATGCTTGTGGACTGAATGAGTTACATGAGCAGTGAGTGAAGGGTTGGAAAGGGTGGATTTCCAGAGCCTGTGTTTCTGAGCCTGATCTTCCTCCTCCAGGGAATGGCTGTACCAGACTCTGGTGCAGAACTCAGTCACCCCGGTGTGTGATCCTCAGAGATGCTGCCTGAGTTTCTTGGGCTCTTCCCTGATGCTGGCCTTGCAGTGGATGATTGTGGCCTCAAGGAAGACAGGGAGGGAAGGAAGAGAAGTGACAGGAAGGCAGCGGCTGCTGGTGAGAGCAATTCCCTCTCCTTCAGCAATCTCAGCAGTGGCCACTTGTCAGAAGAACCAGCTGGAGAAAAATGACAAAAGTCAGGTCCAATTTATCACCTTCAAATCGTGTTGAACAAGCTACTGTAGCTGCTTGGTTTTGAAGAACTCCCCCTTCTGCCCCTATACAGAACAAACACCACTAAATGCCTCTCCACCTGTGAGGCTGAGCAAGGCTACCAATTAAAGGGCTCCCTGCTGAGGGGGTTGGTCCTCCTCGGTGACTGGGAGGTGGGGGTGGAGAGAATGGAATCATTAAAATGCGAGAACAAAAGCGGCAGGGTAAATTCAAAAGGCATTAAGACACAGAGGGAAAGGCTGCCTTTCTGGGGCATTTATGCCCAGGGTTGTTCTGGGTACTTTTGGCAGAATTTATCTCTAAGCACAGATGCTAAGGTGAGAGAAGAGGCTCTCCTCTGAGAAGTTCCAGGAGTAACCCGCATATCTCCATAGCTCCTGTCCTGGTTTCCCAGCTCACAGGGATCCATGGTCAAAACTCTCAGCCCTGGCAGATCCAAGCTTTGACCCCATTCAGTTTCTTAGTCTGCTGTTCTGTGTTCCTGATAGAAGCCTAATGACCACTGACTGGATGCTGCCCAGACAGGGAACACTTTCCTCCTTGTTGAACCACCTTTCCCACCCTAGTTGCAGCCCCAGCTCTTACAGCCCTTCTGGCTACAAGGACGATGCAGGGCGGGGCTCACTGAGCGCTTACTCTATGCTGGGCGCTGTTCTGGGGCTTTTCCAAGTGCTGGTTTACTTACTCAGTTCCTGCTTACCTTGCACCATTCTCTTCTCTGCTCCCCACTTTCCATGAAAACTCCTCCCCTTCAAGGCCATGCACAATGTTTTCCTCTGTCTGAGGGAACCGTCCCTCACCAAGCGTTGGGGAAGATGAATGTGAACCTTGTGTCTTACTATCCCTGGTGACAACCCCGACTTGACAGCTTTTATTGCCCAGAGCTCCAGATACCATTCCTGGGATCCTAGGCCCCCATCTTTGCTACCTGTTGCTGGTTGATGTAAGACTGTTTTCCTGATTCTGCATTTAAATGGGGCCAGACCTCCCTAAGACCAGGGAGCCCTGGCCTCCAACCTCTTAACTGGTAATTACTCTGCAGCCGCAGTGTGAGATCATCCATTAACCTGAGGCCAAAGTGCACCCTGCTAATCAGCCAGCTCCATTCCATCAAGCAGCTGGGCTGATTGCAGACCTTAATCATGGAAGGAAGGAGGGACCGAGACCATCAGAATGTCCAGCCCTCTTCTATGTCCAAAGGGAAAAGGAAGTTTTATTACAGAGGGGCTGACATTTGGCAGCCTCTATAAGGAGAGGTTGCCATGGGCGATATCTCAGCCAAGACCAATTTTATAACCACACAAGACCGAAGAAAGAGAACCTTGGGCCAAGCAGAGAGGATGGTGCTTGAGATTCAAACCCATGGTAAGGAAAAGAAGGGAACTTCCTGAACACCTAACATGGGCCCAGCATACACTAGGTACTTCACTTCTATTGTCTTTCATCTTTAAATAATGTTGCAAGGGAGGTATTCCTGAGTCTTATATACCATGGGAAAGCTGAGTTTCAAGGAAATTAAGAAACTTTCCACGGTCAGACTGTGTGAGTAACTGGCAGAGCTACAAATCAAAGGTGAATCTTTCCAGCTCCCACGCCTGTGCTCTATCTGCTATGCCAGGTATCTAACTCGCAGGCTGTCTGATTTCTCCGCATTAGGAATAACAAAACAGTTGATGTGTAGGTGGAGATGATGCTGCGGTGCCCATCCTAGCCACATTTGCATTTGAAGAGAACTGTGATTAACCTGAAGCACAGGCTGGATAACAGTAGAATTTAAGGCACTGTGTAGATTACCAGGGGGCTCTCTCAGCCAGGAGAACTCTGTGGGTCTCTCTGGGTCACTACAGGCACTGGTCCTTGTCCCTCCCATTTCCTTTAATCACTCTGGCTGTGACTGCACAGCAAGGAAATCTTGAGATGTTGTGGATATTTTTGCCAATTTCTTTGGCAAAAGCAAATAAATACGCAGTACAATGTTCTTCAAAAAAAAGCTAAGAGAAATCTGCCTTCAAGCAAGGCAGCCCAGTCTTGGGGAGGGTAGTTTAGCCTTAGATGAAAGAAGCAAACAGTCTAGTGAGGGGTAGGGCCATCCCACACCCAACAGGACAGAAGCAGGCAAGGCCGCATAAAAACGATAGTCCAGGAACCTGAAAGTAACTCAAGAGACAAATGTGCATGGCTTCATACAGGAGATTCCTGCAGCTTGTCGGTGTCCAAGAGGATCCCTTGCTTCCTTGCTCTCATCCTTGGTTATCTAATACCTGTACCTGCCCCCATGAGTTTGCACCCTTTAGCCACTCCTGTGCCACCGCCATGGTCCACTGTTCAAGCCACTGTCCCTTCCTGCCTGCACTGACACTGTGGCCTCACAAGAGGCCTCCCTGCCATCTATTATTGCCACAGAAGCAAAATTTATCCTTGCAAAGAATGAACTAGTTTACCATCCCATGTTCAATCCAAAATAAAATCAAACTCCTTGTCAAAGTGTGCACGATCTTTGTTGGAGCTGTGGCCCTGGGGCTGTTCCTGTGCACTGGGAGAAGGATCTTCCTTAGCTTCCCACAAACCACGCAGAAGGTATGCTGCCTTGGCTGGCCCACCTGGGTGGGCTCCATCTGCTCTGCTTCTTGCTTTGGCCTCCCGCACCATCGCCCCCTGCTGGTCAGCGTAACAATTCCACCATATGTGAGAAACAAAACCCTACGTCTCTCTAGCGCTGCTCAGTCTTTGCCTACCTCCCCCACAAAGTAAAATTTATCCTCGGAATTTACAACACACTTTCATCTTCTTTTTGTTTTTGTTTTATCTTCTTTTTGTTTGAACCCTAGCGTCTGTTTGAGACTCAGCAGGGACTGTTGAAAGAAAATGAACTCTAGGAGAATAGAATTTCCTTAATGGCCACAAAGAACAAACACGGAGCTTTGATAAAATCCGTAATTTTATCTCACTTATGTGTTCCTGGCTGAGTTGCACGGGGTGAGTCGCTTCACCTCTCTGAGCCTCACTTTTTGCTAGTGTGAAAAGGGAAATTGGTGCCTTCCTTGCAAGGTTGCTGTGAGAACCAAAGTAAGCTAAGCAGTGCTCCTGGCCATGGTAAATTCTGTGATTGCTGTAGCTGGTACACAGAGCACAAGCTTTAAGCTCTTTCTGCCCCTCCTGGCTGTGTACCTTTGGGTAGGTAGCATCCCTCCTCTGAGCTTTTCCCATTCCCCCCTCATCTGTTCCACGGATCTTTCATAAACCCTGAGACTGAGACTGTGTGCCCAGATCTCAGAATCCATCCACATCCCTTGTCACTTTCCAGAATCTCCCTAGGATGCTCCCAGTATTAGCATGTGTTGCTAACCTCTGAAAGTCAGATATCTCTGCACTGATTTTTCCTTCCCACCTTAATGATAAGAACTTGGGTCAACAGACATTCACCGAGCACCTACTCTGTGCCAGGTGCTGTAGTGAGGAATCAGAGATGAGTAGAACATGGCCCATAGGAACACAGAGGCTGGGGAAGGATTAATCTAAAACTGGATTTTACCTTTTCATCTGGACTCCTTAAAGATCTGCTGTATCAGAGGCCCAGCAGGAAACCAATGACATACTCAAATATGATAATTGAGATGAGTTTAATAAAGCGTCTTATTTGCAAAGGCAAGGGCAAGGCTAGGATAAACCAACACAGTTTGTGCTTAGTGCAGTTCTCCAGAGCCTTCACGCCCAGTGTGAGGTGGAGGGTGGAAGAGGCAGGTATCCAAAGAGGGAAGAGTGGCTGTAGCTTAGGAGGGTCCTGTCTGGGGAGAAGGAACAGCAAAGGACATTCAGCCTGACCTCAGCCTCCTCTTACCCTTTGATTTCCCAGTGTTGTTTCCATGGCTGAACCCAATAGTAATCTAAGATGCACGGAAATGTCGCCCCTGAGGTCGGCTTCCCAGGACATCCACACACAGAGCAGGGGAAGGAGGTGGAGAGAGGATCTAGAGGGGCAAATGGAACACATGGGCACACATGGGCACACATGTTTGCTACAAAGACTGGAAATGACACCCAATAAAGGGCATGACATTCAACACTTCTACCCATGAAATTCCTTCCTATTAGCCAGGGTTGCTATTTCCAGGAACTGGTCATGGGGGGTTGGGGGGTGGAGTTCAACTCACAAAGTGGTGTTGTTAAAACACCCTGAAAGTCTCCAAGGCCCCATCAGAATTTTTTTCCCTCTCCTCAGCTCTCCCGGTAGCACTGCAAGATTACTGCAGCTCATATTCATCTGTCTCCAAAAGATTAAACCGTCCCCTGGAAAAGGCCACTGTTTCCCAAAGGACAAAAGCCCATTTATGCTCATTCCTGCAAGGAACCGACTTTTCAGGAAAAAAAATAAGCATACAGGTTGATTTCCTCCCTGGCATGGAAGGAAGCTGCTGTTTTTTCTTTGGACTGGTGGGGGGTGCACAGTTCTCCATCAGAAGGGGTTTCTCGCCAATATCAATGAACTCACAGAGTTCTGTTTGAATAGAAATATTGAAAAAACTAAAACAACTGTGGAAATAATAATGACTGAGATTTATTCACTGAACACTATATGTTTGGCCCTATGTTGTCAAGGACTATATAGCAGTTATCTGATTTGACTGTCACATCAGCCTGGAGTGTCTTCTGTTAGTAACCCCATTGTTATAGGTGAAGAAACAGACACAGGAAGGTTATATGGTCCATGAAAAATCACACAGCTAGCAAGAGGCAGAGCTGGGAATGGACTCAAGTCAGTGTTTCTCTCTAAATAATAGTTCTCAACTAAGATTTATTTTGTCCCCCGGAGGATCTGTAGTGATGTCTAGAGACTGCTGATTGTCCCATATGTTGAGTGATAAAAATGGTACTTAATGAGTAAAGCCCATGGACATTTCTAAATATCCCAGAATGCACAGGACCACTGCCCACAGTGATCTGGCTCCAAATGTCAATGGTACTAGGGTCAAAGGAATGCTGTTCTGTCTGCGGTCTTCCACTTTGACTGCGTCGTGCAACCATAGCTGCTCCACAGATGGAAGAAGTGTAACAAAGGAGAACTTACAGCCTGGGCAACATTTGGAAAATATTGCTCTTCACCCTGGAGTATTCGCAGCCCTGAAAAATTTTGCACCAGGAAAAAAGATGTGTCAACATGAATTCGAAGATGATAACTCTGGCTGCTACGTGGAGCCTGGACTGAAAGGTGGCAAGAGAGAAAAGCGGGAATACTGTAGGGATAATCAGAGTGCATCACTTGGGTAAGCTGGATGGGATGTTGATAGGGGAAACAGAGAGAAGGAGGTGGATGTGGGATTTAGGAAGCAAGTCCACCAGGAATTGATGATGGGAAGGAGATAGGATCGCCAGGTTTCTGGTCTCAGAGATAAACTGGGCATGTGGGACCACTTGGTTTGGTTTTTATGGCCCTTATCTCTCATCTATGTATCTATTTATCTATCTATCTATCTATCGTCTATCTGTCATAGCTTGCTGACTGTCTCCAAAATGTACGTGTGTGAAAGGCTTGTTTCGCAGTGTGGCACTGTTGGAAGGTGCTGTGGAGGAGGAACCTTGCAGGACATCTTGATCCCTGGAGGTGTCCCCTCAAAGGTAATTGTGGGACTTGGCCCCTACCTGTACCTCTCTTCTGCTTCTGGTCATGAAGTAAGCCATATGAGCTGCCTTGTGCCCTCTTCCTTTTACTATCTGGAATCATCCCCCCTCAAGGGGCCCAAAGCAATGGAGCCACCCGGTCTGAGACTGGGACCCCAAAACTGTGAACCAAAATAAACATTTTCTGTTCTTACGTGAATATTTCACAATAGTAATAGAAGCTGACTAGTGCACTATTTCTCTCTCTCTCTCTCTCTCTCTCTCTCTCTCTCTCTCTCTCTCTCTGTTTCTCTCTCTCTCTGTTTCTCTCTCTCTCTCTTTCTCTGCCTATCTGGTTTTTCATAACTATCCATCTATCTAATAAGCAACTTTTGCATTTCTAACAGAGGAAGCTGCATCTGTGGAGTTGTTGAGAAAAAAAGGAAAAGGCAAGGTTCATTCTCACTCTGTAGAGTTGAGAAGACTACCTGGCCCCCTGCACGTACCAACTTGTCAGGTTTTCTGGCCTGAGCGGTTGATTCTGGGTGGTTCATTCCTCAACCCGAGGAACAAAACAACTAAGGTTAAGTTCAGGCTAAGCAGGAGTCGGGTGAACACGGGAGGCAGTATCTATAGCTCTTGCACAAGGCTTTTCCACACGTGAAAGGAAGAGGAGCTCAGTGTGACACCCACAGGATTAGAGCTCATCTGTGGACCTAATGGGAAGGCCTGTTCCAGCTCAAGAAAAGACCCCTTTAACATCAGATGTTGTATAAAAATGCGGTCCCCATCACCAGAAAAATCAAAGCCCAGGCATGCCAACCTGCAGCTAAAGATGCCACAGAGGGGTTCCAGCATATATCAGATAAGATGTTAGACCAGGCCCCCTGAAGGACGTATTCTGCCCTGAAAGTGCAGAAAGCAAACAAGGCATACAAGGCCTGCCAATCTCTCCATGTTGGCCTTCATAGGGCCCAAACGGATTTTTCCAATGATTCTTAGCGTCTGCTGCACCAACTGAGAAAAATTACAACGACACTCCTGACCACATCACTTATTAAAAAACACTCCCTGCAGGGCAGAGAAAATCTTCCAGACGTTTTTTGAAATGTATCAGCGATTTGCTTGCAGCTGCTGACAGAACTTCAATAAATGCTCCCTCAATGTAAACGTGCTTTCTCTCTCTTCCTTCTAACAAGCACTTTCTCAACTCCCACCCACCTGAACAACCCCACGTTCTTTCTTTCCATTTGGGCATGAGCTGGGAAGAAAAGGTCTGACAGGAGTAAGGATATGGCATAGGGAGAGCCATGCCCACAGCCCAAGTAAGTCAGGAACTACCCTGAGGATCCTCATGCAGGCCTCTCTATCCAGACCTTTGTCTGGGGCTTCAGGCCCCCCGAGCAGATTGTCCTCCCCTAAGATGCTCCAGAGGCACCTCAGATTCACCAGGTCCTGAAAGTAGCTCATCATACTCTCCCTAGAAATAATTGTGCCCAGAGTTCCACTTTCCAGGTAACATCATGACCCAGCCAGACACCAAATCTTTCCAGACTGTCTTTGACTCTTGTCTCTCCTTCACATCCCATGACCTCAGTTTGGATGACCCAGAATTAAACCCCGAAACAAAGTCTGAAATACAAGAAGTTTGCGTGGGAAGTGCAGGAAACCTGGGATAGAGAAAGAGGGAAGCAAGGTCAGGAAAACGAGGAAGTCCAAGGAGGTGCTGATCAATCTACCCGTGCTGAGGGCAAAGGAATCTTAATTCCATGTGGGAACTTGAAGAAATGGTGTTTTAAAACCCTCATATTTACCATGACTTGGTTGAGGGCACTCCTGAGAAGTGTAAATTCCCTAATATTTACATCCTGGCTTGTCCACAGATAGGTCTCTAGCTTCAGAAAAAGTCTTTTGACAAGAGATACAGACACAGTAGTTAGAAGCAAACTCAGCAGTGGTTGGGGCTCAAGAGAGAGAGACAGGGTGTTGGAAAGTTGTCTGCACCACCAAGTCCTATGGATTCTATAAACTAAACCTCTAATGTTGTAGATTCTTCAAATTCTGTGTTCTTCCATTTCTGTCCAGGCACTTTGTATGCATCATTTCATTTAATAATTGCAACTGGACTTTTGAACATCCTTGATAGGCCTCCCTGCCTCCATCCCGACAACCTGAGCACTTTCCCCCAACTAGAACAGAAATGAGGTGGCACTCACTAGGGTTACAGAGAATACCTGGATTTCTTGATCCTGTCTAAGTACATAACTTCAGGGAATACACTTCACATGTTTGTCTCTGATTTGTCTGATTATTTTCAAGTAAAATTCAGGCATAAAAATTGGGCACAGAGTCCTCTCTCTCAGATGATTGCAATGCTTAAATGAAATGATACATGCAAAGTGCTTAGAACAGCACCTGACATATCATGGATGTCCATGAAATGCTAACTATTGTGATTTCTATAACAAAAATTTGATAGTGTTATTTCTTCAAAGTCTCCCCTCTGGGAACTAGTCCCTGCAGAGATATGCTTTGATAATTGCTAAAACATCAGAAGTCAGGAAAAACTTAGTAATGTTCTTAGAAGACAAATCTTTACCCAAAGATCAAAGATAGCATTGGTGCAATGAGCACCTCGGGAGGGAGAGACAGAAAGGGGTGACTGCTTCATCGCTTTGCTCATCACGGATGTTAAACCCAAAAACCCAAAGGACCAAAGATGCCTAGAGTTTACTTCTTCCCAACCAAGGGAGGATTGTGACCAGAGAGGTACAGCTAAGTAAGGACAAAGTCCCATGTCCTGAGTGCAAGTCTTGGTCTTACAGTGAAACAGTCTTCAGAGTCAAGCTGATATAAGATTAAAATCTATCTCCAAGAGCTGGGCATGGTGGTGCATGCCTGTTACCCTAGCACTCGGGAAGCTGAGGCAGGAAGATCACCACAAGTTCCATACCCGCCTGAACTACACAGCAAAACCTTGTCTCCAAACAACAACAAAAATCTATCTCCAAGACTAACTCACAGTGTGTACTTGAGCAAGTAACTTTCCCTACCTGAACCTCAGTTTCCTGATCTATAAAGTGAAAATAGTAGAACTTACATTATAGACGCTGTTGTGAGGATTAAATATTGTCATATATCTAAAATGCCCCATTATACAACAGGTTCTCTGTGAGATTTCTTCTTCCTCTCCACCTACAATTACTAACAAGTTGTCCTACCTTTGATCTCTCCAAGAATACAGTGGAAATTATCATGCTCTCTTCGATATTCTAAATGCCCCATCTCACATCTTCCCGACCCATCTTTTCACTCAAGTCATTCAAGGCAGAAGCACCTCTCTGTGGGGGGAGCCTGACACCTCCCCTTTCTTGCTCCATCTGTCCCCTCGATTAACACCGGTAGCCTCAGGAGAACAACTTTAAAACCAAGTACAGTCAAGCCTGGTTCACAGATACACCAGTGCTCTTCAGAGTGAACGGCTATAGCGTTTCAGCCATACTCAGGGTGACCCCAAAGGATGGAAATGAAAGAATTCATCCCTGCGGGTGGAATTTTGAAGCATACACTCAATTGTCCACTTTGTGTATACGTAGAAAGGTACTGAGGTATGAATATACATAAAATCCTGGGCAATGATAAATGGTTTGGCTGAAGGATCAGCGGCCTGGAAGGAGCATGATCAGAAATTAGACACAGAGAAATCTCAGGGAAGAAGCACGTCAGCATAACCACAGACAATATACAGACCTCTTTGTTTCACAGTACTGCACACAAGAGATCATTCAAACAGAAGCCTTTAATAACAAGAGAGACAAGATGAACCAATTGGAGGATGCCAGCTAGCCTCCTTCCCTAGCCACCTCAATGGCATGTAAGAAGCCCCTGAACAGAGCAGTGGCCATGCGGGAATGGAGGTATCTGGGGGCTCAGAGGCATCACCTGTTCTCAGTAAGCTGCATCTACCTAGTGCCACTGACAAACGCCAGAACTGACAAAAAAAAAAAACTGAAAAGGGGCCCTCAAAATGGTACCATGAAGACACCAACCAACCACTTGGTGGCACATTAATTACATCAGGCTCCTCTTATTGAAGACAGGGTGGCTAGTTATCCAAGTGGGAAGTAATACCAACTCCAGCTGTAAGTTTACTGTCTTCATCCGTGTTGCATCTGCCCAGCACCACCAACTGTGGACTTAAAAGGATGCGTGATTTGCCAAAATGATATCTACAAAGGACTAAGGCACTCGTGAGAGAGCTCTGACACTTGGTACATGATCTCAGGATATTCGAATACTGCAGTAATTTATTAAAAGTTCTACAAAGGACCCAGCTCTGGGTCAATGGCCTGCATGGTTGGGACACTGTCTTCCAGGATGAGGTATTAGGTCACTAATAACTAAAATGTATATGTTCAGGAATCAGGAGTAAAAGTAGGAGTCTGAGAAATGCCACAGTCTACTGTCAGCAATCTGTGGACTCAGGAAATCAGTAGTGCAGTTCCAGGGTGAGTTTGAAGGCCTGATAACCAGGAAAGTGGATGCTCTAAGACCCCTCAATGAACATTCCTTTGCAGACAGATGCCGCCCAGGGAAAAGCTGGAATGGAGTTCCCCGAAGACTGAGGCAGTAGCAACTTTTTTTTTTTTAAGTTACCTGGATGTATCTCTGAATTCTTTAGGAATAGGACTTTGTTTTTCATTGGTCCTGGCATATCTTTACCCAGAACCTCAAATATTGCATTCACAAGGGGCTAATGAATAATGCATGGTGACCTGGAAAACTCCAGGCAGGTAAATTAAAGATGAGTATCAGAAGCCTGGGTACTCAGGATGAATTCAGCTGTAACTGCAGCAGGAAGTTCTGCTATGTGCGGTCCATCCAGTGGTCCTCCACACTCCACCTCCAAGGCACGGCCCACCTTCCTGAGGTTTGGCAATGCCAAGTCCTCTACGCTGGCCTGTTAACTTCTGCAGTGCCCCAGCTCTGACCTGGCTCCTCAGCAACCTTTGAACATTACTCTTCCCACACCCCATTTCCTCTCTAGCTTGTTAGGAAGTTAAACTGAAACCTGACAACTCTTCTCGCAATGAGGTAATAATGAACGATGCTACATCAGCCTTCTACACCATACTTCTGTGATGTTTCTTCAAGTTTGTGCTTGTTCAAAGATGTCTCCCGACACCACTGTAGGAGGTGGAAGAGAAGGAGCTATTTATATTATCAAACTGCAAGAGCTGTGATTGCAGGACCCTACACAGAGGAGGGCTCAGAAGAAAGCTAGTCTTGCTGTTTGCTTGGGTGGATGATAGAGGACTAAGGGTTCCCCCGTCTGATTTCAGTTTCCCATCCAAACCTGGGAGAACTGACACCTGGAGCAGATAAACAAGTCTCCCAGAGTCACACAGGGAGCCAATGATACAGCCAGGAAGAGAACTAGAACTCTTCCCCCCACCACCACCACCAGTGCAGCCCTCTCCTCCACTGTAAAATGCCAACCACCCCATTCCCAGGTAAGCCATCCACAGAGAGAGAGGGGAAATAGATTTGTAGGTGATTTAAACCAAGGATGCTTCCAGGATGCCCTGCTCCCTCTCGGTAATTTATGGACGTGTGAACAGGATGATGGGCTCATTGCTTACACCACGTAATTCAAAAACTGCAGCTGCCCCAGAAAGATGGGTGAGAGGTATAAAAATATGTACATTTGATGGAGCATATATATGTGTTTGTAAATACAGTCTGTTATTGCTCAGTGTTATTATATATCCATCATCTTTCTTTGGGTTATTGGAAACATAAAAATCTTAAAGCACTAAAAACACAAAGAGCGATAAGTCACTCGGGAAAGTGTATCTTCTCGGGGATGATTTTATGTCGGGAACAGTTTGTGCCTTCAGAAAATAAAGTCCTTGCATTGCCAGGGAGGAAAAAGAAGACAGAGGTGAGGCTAGGAGACAGCCCCAAAGAGGCCCTGGGGAGAGGCAGGTCCTAGAAGCAGCAGGATGGCTAGTGGAGCAAGTCGAAAACGAGGACAAGGGTCAAGCCCAGTGTGCTTTCCATTCTGAACTCTCTGGCCTCAGGATAGCCCTAATGCTGAAGCCTGTTTCCTTACCTATAAGCTAGGGATTGGCATGCCCACTGGAGCACAGTAGGCTCCACTATGCTGAGCAAGTGTCAGATGTGGCTTCAAAAAAATAAAAAGATGTTGATGAATCAGACCACCCTTTCCCCAGCTCCATCTCCACAGCCACGGCATCCAAACCACAAAATGGAACCATAAACTAAATTCCAAGCAGCAGACAGAGTCAATAGCACAGCCGTGAGTTTTAAGTGAAATTAACGATTTTTTGAATATAGATTTCCTCTCCAGGCCCTTCCTTCTATAACTTCAGAGATTCATGCTTTTACATGCATATGGTTAATGTCACTGAAGCCTGCATCTGTTATAAGTCAAATGTTAAGGAGGCCTCCAGGGAAGCAGGGAGGTGGCAGGCTAACAGCACTGGGTCCTGAGTGAGAGGGCGCTGTTGCACCTATAAAGAAGACATGGAAGTACAGCAGGGTAGGAAACTGGTGGTCAGGGGCCCTGGGGCCTGGTCTGCTCCCTACCACATACCTCATTCTGCACTTATTCATATGTCCACCATTCTACAATGGGCTTCCGTCTGTGTATCAGAAAGGAAGGGTTGACACGAAACCTCCTTTCTGAGCACTTCAGGGCTTCACATTCAAGGTGAACTCAGTATGATGCACACTCTCCTTTGTTCAGCTCTGAATCCTCAGTATGTAAAATAGTAGAAATGGGCCGGGTATGTAGTAGAGATTTGGAATGTGTTATCTTCATTCATTAATTGTGCATGTGTTCTTTTTTTTTTTTATTTTAGAAACATAAAAGTACAAAAACATATTGACAAACAGACACCCATTATCATAGAAAATAGTACAATCACAACTAATCTATAGACAAGGTGATATGGTCTCAACAGTAGTTGTTGCTTTAATCATTGATATCTTCGAATTGTAGATGTATGGACCCATATACAGACATGCAAATTTAGTCAGACAGTTAATCCTCTCAACAACAGAAAAAAAAA
>PVLD010019116.1:17609-37364 GCA_004027595.1 Dinomys branickii | reverse complement strand
GTTAACTAATGTGAAGATAACTATGTAATACAACATCCAGTTCTAATTCCCTACTATATTCTGTATAACTTTGTATTTTCTGTATTGTTTACGGCTTTTCTGGTTCATATGTCTCCATTCTTTTGTCTTTAAAATAAAATTAAAATGATAAAAAAAAAAGAATTAATAGTAGGAAGCAACTCTAAAGAGATTATTTTTCTGGTATAATTTTCTCCAGTATAGTGTGTTCATGACAGAGAGCTATCACTAGGTAAAATGCTAATACTTTGTTACTCTCCCCACACACAATTGTAAAATTGCACTAAAGATTGGGAAATTACAAGTTTATTAATACATCATCATATTGCTCTGATTAAGGACTACCTGACCCACTGATGGTGCCAAAGTGTTAGGATCCCCACTAAATAAAGATCACTTTGGAAAGAAAACAAAATATTGCATATTTATTTGAGTTAAAGGGAAAGATTAAACATCTAAGCAATTATTAGTGGCATTTGTCACACAAGATGAGATAAACAGACTGAATTTCAGGCTTTTCAAGAATTGAGAGATTCTTTTTTATTTTAAAGAGAAGAAAAAATTTCAAAACTAGAGGAGGATAACAATGGTTAATACACTGTACATTGTTATCTTTAAATTAATTAGAGCACAAGATATTGGCATTTAATTGTCCAAATAATATTAGTACACACCTTTCTTTTCAATGAACTGAGAGAAATTAGTAGTATAATCATCTTAGCAATCATATATATACATATATATATATATATATATAATATTGCTTTTCCCTTCCTCCTTTTCTCAACTCCCCCATCCCATTTTCTCTTACATTTTTTTACTTTAAAGAGAATGCACATTTTCTTTCCATTTTGCAATATCTATGGTACATTTTGGTTCTTATTTACTCTTTCAGTTTCTCACACAAGGGAGACAATATGATGTTTACACATGTGCATCTGGTTTATTTCACCTATGAGTATGGTCTCGACTTGCACCCATTTACTTTTAAAAGTCTTCACTTTATCCTTCTTTATGGTTGAGCAGTACTCCATTGTGTAAAAAGACCACATCTTTTTTATCCATTCCTCGGTTGATGGGCATTTGAGTTGTTTCTAAAATGTAACTATTACAAATTGTGCTTCTATAAACATGGGTGCTCATATATCTCTGTGCTACGGTGGTTTTTAATTCTTCTGAGAAGATACCTAGAAGGGGACTAGTTTGTCAAACGGGACCTCCAATCCTAATTTTTTCAGGAATCTCCACACTGATTTCCACAGTGGTTGCATCAGTCTACACTCCCAGCAATAGTGAAGAGTGCCTTTTTCCCCACACCCTCTCCAGGATTTGTTGTTGTTTGATTTTTTGATAATAGCCATTCTTTCTGGAGTGAGATGGAATGTCAGTGTTGTTTTAATTTGCATCTCTCGAATGACCAGTGATGTTGAACATTTTTTCATATATTTATTTTCTGTTCTTTATCTGAGAAATGTGTATGCATCTCAGATGCCCATTTTTTGATTGAGTCTTTAAATTTCAGAGTTCTGATTTTTTTGAGTTCTGTATATGTTCTTGATAGTAATCCTTTGTCTGAGGAACAGCTGGCAAACATTTTTTTCCCACATTGTAGGTTCTCTCTTTATTCTGTTGGTGATTTCTTTTGCTGTGCAAAAGCTTTTTAATAAGATGAGTTCCCAAGAGAATTGAGACATTCTACGGGAAGGAAGACTCAAAAGATTAACTCTCAAAGAATCACGGAAGTGAGCCACGTGAAGGGCAGCCTGAGCAAGTAGCCCCATGTTCCCTCTCCGCTCTGCATGTTCCCAAACACGCAGGTGGCTGACCTCACCTGAAGTGGCCCAGAGGCTGCCAAAAACGACTGCTCTTATGTAGAGGAAACTGTGAGCTATTTTTTCCCCTTCAGATGTGTGTCAGGATGGATTTGTGTCCCAAAGGGAGGAGTCAGAGCATCAGCACTGAAGTCATTGCATGGAGAGACGTCAGCACAATCCACAGAGAGCTTGCCCTCCCTCTGAGCAAAGCAGGCACACTTGCTGACACCGCATAGCCCACCAACCTGGCAAATTCCAAATGAGATAAGCCTGGCACAATCAGAAAGTTCTGAATACAAAAAGTGTGTGCATGTGTGTGTGTGTGTGTGTGTGTGTGTGCGCGTGCGTGCGTGTGCACATGTGCACACGCACACTTCTACATGCATATGCATTATTCTATCACTTCTAACTGGATGAGAGGTGCTGTACAGCCTAGTGCATGGATATTCTCTGACTTGATAATGTTGAACTATATGTTAAAATCTGCCTATAATGATTGCTCTTTTGTCTCTTTGGAAATGAAGAAAGTACAGTGCTTATCAGGAGAAAAAGTGTACATTCTCAATTCTAGAGAAATATTGATGAAAGATCATTTTTCCCAATTTGAAATTTCTCCCAGAACTTAACTGTAACCATGATGGATGCCATAAAAATAATATCTTTGCTATCTAATTCACTCAGACCTTCGATTCAGTTAGTTAACTCTTCTGGGTTTCTCTGGCTGAAAAATTAAAATGTAAAATATCTGTTTACTGCCTGTCTCAAGACTCCAGAAAGTAAAGAATCTATGGACATTTTTAACTTTGCTGATTAGTTTTTGTTCTCCCAGCTCCCTATATTATGCAATGGCATGATAATACCCAAATGTACTTAACCTTGGTAAAGACTAATTGATCGACTTTAAAATGACTGCAATTTTTATTTTAAAAGTGCACAAGTACAAAATATTTGCTGCACTACTGAGAGAGCTTTGATGATTTATTTCTGCAGAGTGAAACCAAAAGAATTTTCATTAAAAATGAACCACTTCTTCATCTGAAAATGACTTCTTCCTCTTAATGAAAGAAAAATCAGCCATTCATTTTAAGTTCATGCATAACTGACTATGTGTTAAATACGTTAAGTAGGCTTATAATATTAATAATATATTTAGAGATTCTAACACAATTAGGAACACATGTCACCTCTCTTTCCCTTTTAGTACTTCCTACAACGTGACTCCCAAATGGACTAATGAAAAGAAATGAAAATGATTTTTTCTGAAATATTTTATATTACAGATTCTCTTGGGAATCAAAGGCTGTATGAAGGTAAGGTCTCAATCTGTTTGTCAGGAAGATGATTCTGCAACACACTAACCATGGATATTCTGGCCCTGCCGCACATAAGAAGATGTGAGCAGAAAGCAGCTGTTTTGTCTTGTCTGATCAGTGTAAGTTGTAGTGGTCGTCAGGCTCCCAGTTTCTCCTTCAGCTACTGGATCCTTTATAGTCACTGTCTCCCTCCTGCTTCGTTCCTTGATTAAATGGAGTTAGCTACATTCTGATGGACCCTAGAGATTAATTTCAAATATGTGCATAATCCACCTGGCAAACCTGATAAAGGCAGTTTCCAAGAGCGGAGGCAGAACAAAGGCATGAATAATAAGATAGGGGGATTTCCAAAGGACAAAAACAAGGGCTGCCAGATATTAGCGACGATAATTGCTTAAGTAAATGTCAAAATGCTTGAAAGAAACAAGAGGAAGACAAGTCATGACTATTTAAAGTTGAAATATATCATTCTATTTATGTGTCCCTTGGAAGGAAATCCTTCTCCTGTTCACTCAGGTAGCATGGTTTGGAACTAGTATACAGCCTATCTTTATAATGGGCAAACTGATTCATAATTGTTAGAAAGTCCACATATATTTTATCCAATCTCTTATTGTTTTTCCACTCATTCTCTTTGGACCAGGTGTCTTGGTTACTTTTCTCTCGTTGCTGAGACAAAATACCCAACACTCAAAATGAAGGAAGGAAGAGTTTATTTAGCTTACAGTTTGTGGAGGTTTCAGTCCATACTTTGCTGCTTCAGAGGCAGAGTGGCACATGGCAGAGGGCAAACTGTTCAGGGCAGCAGAGCACAGCAAAAACAACCAGAGCAAAAGGGAGGAATTGCTGCAAGAGCCTCCTTCCTTCCCTTACATTGTAATCAGGCTACCCCCACCCAGGGGCCGTGTAGCTCTCACCCAATGTCCATGCCCTCCTCTTCCACAGGCTCAGGATGTATACAAAATAAGCACACTGCTTTCCTGCTGAATCACTCAACCAAACCTCTAGACTCCCTAAGTTGACACAACGTATCAACCATAACACCAGGGGAAGCTCCAATCCCAGAAAGAGATACTACATCAAGGTATACATTTTAACAACATCCCCAGCTCTTCTGTGCATGCTAAAGTTTGAGATGCCCAGTCTCAGAACATTTTTAAATGACATCTTTTCAGTAATGGGTTGTTCTGATCTTCTACACTTAGAATGCTTTGCTGGATGGTAAAAGAGTTCCAGGTGCCTCCGAGAATACAGCTATAAATAATTTGCTAACCTCTCTGGTCTGTTCAATGTGCGGGGTCCTAGATATAATAACTTATAAGAAAATCCCTGGAGAATATATAGTCCCATAGAGGTTCGCATGTTAGGTTTCAAGCAGAACAAGCTGAAGCTACGCCTTAACTATAAAACTCCTGCTACAAAAACAATCTCCAATCTCTTCATTTCCTTGAAATATTCATGTAACACTTCTCAGAGAAAATTTAGATTGCACTGACTGATGGGGAAAGTTATCAAAATATTTATGACTTCAAACAGGAAACTGAATCAAATCAGTACCAAGAAAAGTATAATGTGTGCAGAATTGTTGACTATCTGAACCTCACAATGACTTTAGAAAAAAAATCTAGCATACCACCACCCCATTTCGCTATGTGGAAAATGAAGCTCCACATGGTGAAATGATATGTTCAAGACTCCACAAATAATTGATGATAGAACTAGAATTGTAGGCCTAGTGCTATGAGTCAAAGCAGTGTGATTTCTCTGCTCAACACGCATGTGTGTGATCTGTGTGGTGATCGAGTCATGCAAATGCAAAAAGCCCTCAGCATTTTCTGTCTCCAATTGCACCATCCAGTGCATTCAACCATGCCTTCACCTTCTCATTTGGAAACAGTTATTTTTAAATGAATTACAAAAGCAGTGCCCCAAAATAAAAATGGGGTGTATCCCTTAAAAAATAGAACTGTTTCAGAAAGAGCCAGGTGCCTGTTTGAGTGGTTAATGGATAATTTTTAAGCATCTGACTGAAGTTAGCATTTATAACAATTACTTGTACCAACAGAAGCTTTTTTGGAGAAAAGAAGAGGTGGTTTGAATAAATTACTTTCTCAACTTGAGAACTGGAAAGTCAGACTGAGGCCTGTTATTTTCCCCCTACCTTTGTCAAGTGAAAAAGAGGATGTAAGGAAGCTAGAAGGACAGCATGTTCTCACCCCTGAGAAGGTAAAGACTGTTATGTACCAAATACCCAGCCAGCAGAGTGGCATAAAAAAGCCAACATGCTGCTCCAAAACTTCAGAGGAAGCACTAACAAAAGGTATATAGTGAATTGGTTTATTCAACTTTAGATGACAAACAAGTTGAGTTAAGGAAGATTATATTTAAATTGGGTATTAAATTGAGTGTTTCATTTCCCTAATCACCAATAAATATTTCATTCATATATATTATAGTTTATATCTTTTAAATGAATAAATTACTTAAATTATGTTGCAATGTATATCTGTTCTCTTCAATGAGCATAAGTCCTAATCCCATGCACAAGAAGCTGTTTTGATGTACCTGGTGGTACTTACTTAAAATGCAATGCAAATGAATTACCTTATAATTTCATATATATATGAATGATATATGTAGCACATCATATATATATATATATATATAAATTTAGAAAAGTTTTGGTAATGACATTATAATGAAGCTCTAGTTCCCTCAGTTTTTATTGAGAAACTGGGGAGCAAACTAATAACTTGCTAAAATCCCCACATTCCAGACGAGCAACGAGAACATTTCTGCAATACTAGCAAAGAAGGAATCTGAAAACCTCCATAAGTTTCTCTTTTCAGTAATTTTGCCATTTGAGAACTAGTATTTCACTAACGCTTTGGTCTTGCACAAGCTGATCCATCACTTCTGGAAATGGAATGTACAACTCCATAGCTTTATGTGTATGCATTGGAATCAACTATGGATTAATTTAATTTGGTTGCTCTGCACAGGAATCCAAGTATCTGTCTTCTTAGGAAATAGCACAGTAAATCTGAAATGAATTGCAGCAGTGAGCAGCTGCCTTAATCCAATGGAATGAAACCCTGACTGTGGTTTCTGTGCTAATAAAAGAAATGCAGAGAATATCTTCATAGCATTCCTCAAGTCATACGGTATCATCTACCAGTTTGCTCAAATAGACAAGGGGCTGTAGTAAGTGGTAAAATAATGGCCCTCAATAAGTCACATCTCCCGGAAGTCCTGCTCTCTGTAATGGTTTCTCGCTTGAATGCTGGCCTTAGCTATGTGCCTTACTTTGGTCAATAAGACTAGAAGTCATTTGACATGTGCTTGTGCCTTGAGATTTGCCCCTGGGAGTCCTAAGACCATGCTGCAGAAAAGCTGACACAAAAGACCACATGGAAAGATAGGCCCAGACATCCAACCAGAGCCACCTGCTGACTGCAGTGAGCTCAGGTGAGAGCAGCAGCACTGCCCCGGCAACCCACAGAACAGAGAGAAATAATCAATCATTGCTCTCCTAAGCCACTGTACTTTGGGATGATTTGTTATGCAGCAATAGATAATTGAAATAGTATGTAGGGAGGTTGTTTTCTATACTCTTTCTAAAAAGCAATTAACCAACAAGTAAATGAAAATGTAAATTTTTAAAGTGATATGAAAAAATTAAATATGTGCACTTTGTATAATTATAACTTTGCATAATGGAGTCACAAATAACTAATAACACACACACACAATTCTTACTCACAGATTTTCCTTAGTTTCCTTCTTAGTGCCTATACAAATCTTTCACTTTCAGCCTTTCTAAGATAATAGAAAATTTCCATCCTGAAAGTTTCTAGTACAAAGGGCTAAATATTGTTTAATACATATGTGTATGTGTGTATGTATGCATATACAGAAAGTTTAAATTATGTGCTAAGGTCACTTGACTAATTAGCTACAAAACTCTTGAAATCTCAAGTCTGATCATTTAAATCAAACCCTCTCTGATATTCGTGGTTATTAAACTGCTGTGCATGCAGTTTTGTGGGGAGTCAGGCAGAGTATAGGAAAGAGGAAAACCATGGTGCATCATTCAGGCATGTTAATTTTACCCAACGAAATTTATGATATTTTTAATTAAGCAAATACAAATAATTATTATTATACATACATATATTCTAAAATAAATTATATTATGTAACTATAAATAGATTGTGTAAATGTCATAGTTAAGAAGGATTTAGCTCAAAAATAATAAGCCCTCAATGCTCCGAGAATAGGACTTTTTTTTGCCACAGTGAGAACGTTGGTAGGATAGTTTAGAAGCACTACATTAGGCTGTTATCTCCGTGCTTCTGGTGATTGCTCATTGTTATCATGGGAAAGAAAAAATTCCATACAGACAGGTACTAGAATTGTGAGCTTTTCCTTGGTGAGTCACTTCCCACAAAGCATGCATGGAAGGCAGGGAAGGACAGATTGGAACCAATTAGATAATCTGTGTGCAGTACCATGTATAGATGCATAACCACTGCTTATTAAATATCCACTTTTGTACCAAGTACCTAATGTAAATCAGTGGTTTTCACACCTAGAGATTCCGATATAATTGAGTTTCAATATGACATGTGGGCACCTGTGTTTTTAGAAAATTTCCCAGGCCTTTTACTTACAATAGGACTATTCTATTAGTAGTAGTAGTACACTAAATAGTGAAGTTAAGAGATCTTCAATTTTTGTATTGACTAGAGTTGCTAATATTTTACAGATCTATTTTGTGATTCTTCAACTCTTGAGAATATATACGATAACAGTATTAGGAGAGGTCATAGTCTATTTCCTTAACTTCCATTAGTGTATGCTACACATACTGATTCCATTCAGCTTGGGAGTTTGAGACACATACATCACATCTTGATTACTCTTATTCCCCCAGACCCCCACCCTCTCCTCGCCCTCCTTCCTCAGGCACTCTGTCTCCACATAGTCTATTTTATTTTTCTCTCTTTCTGTGATACACAATGGATACATTCATCCTGGGGAGCTGGTACATATACATATCACGTCTTAGTCCTTTTTATACCCTTTTCCCTCCCCTACCTCTCTGTCCATCCCTAGATCCTTTTCCTATCTTCAAAGGGGCTACCTCTTTGTTTCCTATCATCTTTTATTTTTCTCTTTAAATTATTTGTTTTGGGTCTCTCTTATTAGAGAAACCATGTGACATTTAGCCTTTTGTGGTTTACTTATTCCACTTAGTGTTTTGGTTTCCAAATCCATTCATTTTCCTACAGATAACTTAAATATTTCCTTCTTTATGGCTGAGTAGTACTCATTTGTGTGTAGTCTGTTTTCTATTAAGAATGACTTTGTACTAATATCATGGTAAATTTGAAAAGAAGTTTGTTTATGATCCATCTGAAATACTGTTAATGCATTTCAGCTGCCTACATGGTCTTCATATTAATGTTGTTTGGTATAATACCTTCAAAGTTATGTCTCTTAAAAATTCACACTACACTGTATAGCAATTGTCTTGCTCACAAATGAGCAATGACTTTCCATTTACTAAGAATGTTTCATACTTTCTAGTTCAATATTCAGGAGCATAAAACTATTCTTAAAACAAATTTCAATAGACCAACACTGCAGTCTGTGCTACTGATACCCTAAACTGCACTTACACTATTTATGGCTTTTCCAAACTCCCCCTTCTTTCCTCTCTCTTGCTTCTCATGCAGCAAAGCCCTAGGCAGGAGTCCCTACCTCCGTGAAACCCCTCTGGCACTAATCAGGATGAACAGTCTTCTACCTTCCCAGGGCCGATTCACACTACAATTGGCACTTGACACAGTATGACTTTTATTACAGGAATTCGTGTCTACCTTCCTCATTGTAAGATAACAACAAGGAGAAAGACACAATGTAAAAGAATGTTTATAGACCACATATGTTTGCCAACTATAAAGCTAAGCATTTTCTGTATTTCATGCCTTAACACAAGTACCCTATAGGGGGTTTCTACCGTCATCTCCATATTATAGATGAAGAACCTTAGAACTAATGAGTTTAAATAATTAGCCCAAAGTCAGATAATCAAGGAAGCTGCTTCCGATCTGTCTTAGATCAGGCTCCAAGCTTTCAGCCAGTGTGCTATCCTGCTTGTAGCCAGGTGCAGTGTGGCAGCATTTGCATCCTCACCACTGTCTCCCAAGGTGTACTGTAATTTTTTTAGTCATAGACTATTCTAAACATTTATTAAACTGTAGGTTTTGAAAGAGATACAATTAACTCCATGGCAATAGAAAACCCAACTTTTTACCACACACAAAATTATCATTTGTTTTATTTTTCAAAATACAGTCTGCGTGACTCTGGTTGGCATGGGGCTGGGCATGAAGTTATCATGAGATAGGACTAGGAAGTTCTGGTGGACTATTGCACAGTAGGCTGACATTAGTGATAACTAATTCTACGTTTCAAAAACTCAGGAGAAAAGATGTGGAGTGTTTTCACAAGGAAATAATAAATGAGGGGATTGATATGTTTTACTGTTTGAACATTACACATTGTATACATGGATGAAAACATCACATGGTACCCTATAGATGTGCACATTTCTATGTCTTTATGGATCTCTTAGAATATATTTAAATTTTAAAAATTTTAAATAAAGGATTCTCAAGGGAAGAATTAGAAATTTGTGTGACAAGGCTTTGGTGAGTTCTTAAGTTTCATCTATCGGAGTGAATAGTTTTTTGCTAGTATGATATGTGGGTTCCCTCTGTTCCCTCACTTCCCGAAGCATATCTCACTTTGCTTTCTGTATTTCCTAGCGATCGTGCTTATCTGTGATGAACTCTAATCAATTTTACATGAATAGAAGTGTCGTGTTGCCTCCAGCCACAGGAAATTAAAGTTACCTGTTCTCTTTTTTCTGTCTTAGGTCCATACAGCTAGAAGCAAAGAAATCTAAGATGTCAGAGTTGCAAAATAAGTCACTACTCCCCAAGTCAGATTTGTCAGAAAAACAGGCAGAAGAAACCCTGCAGCCTGTATTAGATTGTGTTTTAAATGAAGGGTCAAGCCACTGAAATTTGGAGATGTATTACTACAGCAGAGCTTTGCATAGCTTAATTAGTGTACCCACTGTGGTAAATATAATTAGAAAATTTTTCCACGTGACATTGGCTTTTTAATTGCTAATGCTCCTAAGAAGAGGACTAGCACAAGAAACTAATCCACACTGATAATAACAGATTTTGCCCTATCCCAGAGTAAGCCAAGAGAGATGTCTTAGAATTCTATGACACTAAAAAGAGGATCATGAAGTGACATAGTCAGGACTAAGGGATGGGAAATTGTAGGTTAGGGATGCAGGACACCAGAGATAGTTCTCCCCTAATTCAATGGCTTCAAAGTTTACAAACAGAAGATAAATCACAAACCAAAAGGAAATAATATGCACACCGCAGGCTCACTCCCATATATGGTGTTGCTTCCTTCTGTCTCAGTCTATACTAGAGAAAGCTGAGCAGATGTATAAATAGAAATCACTGGAGCCTTTGTATCTAATAGCAGAACTCATTTATATTTCTTTTGGGCGGTTCTCATGATAAAGCTAAAGGATAAAATTCACTTTAGAAAGCTTTTATTTTGGATCTGTTAGGTTGCTCTATTCTAAAAAGTCATCAATACTCTTTAAGGTATCAAAACTAATTTTAGCAAAAAGCCCCAGGAGTTGACTGTTGCTAGTCAGATAATGGATAACAATTTTTTAAACTGAAAACAACTAAATGTCTCTAATAAAACTCATAAACCAAGCAGATTTTCCTCCTCAAATAATGGGCTCTATGCTTTTATCACATCCGACACTGGTGAATTTTGTTATAGGCTATAAGGGCTGTATCTGGACCATGGAAAGGGCATAATCCCTTTCATCTGAAACTTCTCACACTCTCCAATTTATCTGATCTTCTGGCTAGGAAACTGTATAATTGTGTGTCTTATAGACATGTTTCCATTGTCAACAGACTACCTATACGACTGCCGATATTCCCTCAAATTATAATGGCGCTGAAAGATTTCTATCCTCTAGTGATCTCATAGCTGCTGGAATGGCATACATTAATCACATGTTTATAGTGCTAGCAGTGCAAACCAACTGCATTGCCCCTCATATAAAAGTCTAGCAACACAATTGTGTATGATACATAGTACTTGATATTAAATGACTGTGTTATTGGTGTATGCACTTAGTATACTATACGTTTATTGAAAAAGGCCAAAAGAGCTCCTAATTTTATGTAATTCTATGATATTCACTCAATAATGAAATGGTTCAATGACACATTTCTCAAAATATACCCTTATTATTAAATGACATATAACTACACAACAACAAAACCAAAGTTCAGATTTTGATTCCAACAGGTCAAATTGTCATATGTGCCAATATATATATGTATTTACCAGCTGTCTTCATTTTCTATGTGTGTCTATTCTATAAAGGCTATTTTCTTTAGATGGCTGGGTAAAAAAGAATTTGGCCTTTTCCAAAGAGGTTTGGCCTTTGCCCTGTTTCTGGGAAATAATCTCTGGACCCCTGGAATGTTGTATCTGATAAGAGAGTTTGCTTTGCACCTGAATCATACTGTACAGTTTGACAGATTGATTTAGGATGGAGTCTGTGTACACTTGTATAGTCTTAAGGTGGGGGGCAGCCATGTTAGAAAAACCAACAACGTGAATTGTGGTGTGGGTTTGGGGTCATGTGATATTAATTGATGTAGAGACTGAAGTCAACTATGTGTGCAATCAACTGATCGTGGCTACAGAATGGAATCCAGTAAATATCGGAAGCAATGAGCCTTGGGTTAGCTTCCCTGGCTGGCAATTCCCTGTGAATACTGTTACACATTGTTACCTTAAGAATAGCCTTTTTTGACTTCATGGGGAGAGAACAATGGAAGAGTCTTGGTTAGAATCATCATGGACTCTGCTTTATTCCTTGGCTGATTTAAATTTGAAGCCTTTCCCTGTAATAAACCATTACTGTTATGGATAAAAGCTTTCAGTGCATTCTGTCAGTTTTCCTGAATTATCAGTACTAAGGATGGTTTTGGGAACCTATCAAACATGCAGTTGATGTGAAAAGCAACTTAATAGTTTTTCATAAACTCCTTCAAGTAGTAAAATATAGTTGACAAAGGATTTGGAGGCAGAAAAATCTAGGTTCAAGGGCAATCTCTGTGATTTAACAGCTGTGTGAACCTGGGCACTTTATTTACTCTCTTTGTGCCTCAATGTCTTCCTCTGTGAAACAGAAATACTACTACCTATGTGCAAGAAGTACTGCAAAAATTAAATAAGATAATGCATATATAATATTTAAAGTGTAGTTTTACATACATGTTAACTATATCAATATTTTCTTGTTGCTTTTGAAATTATTCTTTGTGAAACCATGCTCCCCAGATTTTTATTTTGCTGCTACATCAAAATTTTTCTTAAACAAAATTGTTTACAAGTTATTGGTGTTATTGCTGATATCTATAATCTCATGTCATTTCAAACTTAGCGTGCATGTAGAATGAAAGAATACTAACCATGTGTTATAAGGATAAGACATAGAACCCTATCTATGATGAAATGAATAATCCAGTAACATTTGATATTCAGATTACAGGAGTTAGAGGAAAACCATGACATTGTTAATAATGACACTTTAAACTTGCATGATTCTCTTGAGAGTTAAAATCGTCTGCAGCATACATTTTTCCTTGATCCAATAATTTTCACAAGAATTGCCAAAATATTTAATACTACCTCATTTCCCAGCAACCTGAGACAGATGGAGGATAAGGTCCGATGTTTCATTTACCTATTCAACAAATAGTTGTTGGGCAGCAATTATCAGTAATGCCATGCACTGCTATAGGTGACTATTCCACAGTGGTAAAATCTTCGTTCTGTAAGGCTTACGTTAGGCTGTTTTGGGATGATTTCTGACAAGAAACTCACAAGGTAAAAAATGTATATCTTCACAAATCCCATAAGACAGCAGCAAATTATTTTTTAAAAGGCACAGCTGTTGCAAGTAAGAGAAATGCCTACCAGATAGTTTATACTTCCAAATTAGTAGAGATACACTGTGTATGCCTTTTCAGAGTAAGAAAGCTAGAAAAAAAATGAAGAAAGAATAAACAAATATGGACTTATTGCTCATTTGGAAATAAGTTAGGAATTTGAAAATTTCTTAAATTTGAATTCGTAATAAGCCATTCATTAATTCATCACACAGCATCACATGAAGCTCTGAGAGGATATTGTAATAATTTAAAAATTTATGGACTCTCACACCAAGAACATCATGGTTTAAGCAAAGATGTATGGTGTTTGTATATTTTCCTAGATGATAACCGTGTGAACCAGGAGCAGCCTTTACCTTGGTGAGCTCTACAATGTAAGCTGGTTGAAGAGAAAATGCCCTTGGAACGGAAGAAGAAAGCAGTAGTAAAGCAAGTGAATGGTTTGAACTGGAAGAAATACGAACTTTGGGGAGGAAGCAAATTAGGAGACCATGACAGTGGTCTTAGTCACACACACACATACACACAAAACCATGACCTGAAGTAGGATGGTTGTATGTGTGGAGAGAAAATAAACTTGAAATATGTGTAAACTGAAAAATACATTGAAATCAATCAAAGTGTGGCCAGTTCCATTGGGTACATGGCAATTTGTTTTAAAAAATGATAAGAAATACTGGAAGAGAAATATTTCTGTGTATATGTGTGCTTCATAATTTAATGACTTGAAATTTAAATTTGAGTCCTCCATCGAGAAGCAGAGATGACTAAATGACCAATATAGATATGCTAAATAATAACTCACATGTGAGGCATTAAAATTTCTTCAAACCACCCAGTTTTGTATCCATTAAACGAACTAAAGTCCTCCATATTACTTCATCACTTCATTTGCTTCCTACCCTCTTCCTGTTCTAATAACTGAATACAAATAACACAAATGGATAGGCAGTAGGAATTCTCTTGAATGCATATTATTTGCCCTTATGTCAGTAGGGACTTAATGTCTTTCACAGCCTCAGATAGTGCCAAGTTATTGTTGCTTACTTCTTGATGTCCAATTTATTAAAACCTGCTTGAGAGAAAACCTTTTAAAAGCTATCCGCTGCAGGAACTTAAAAAGGTATTCTTGCAAGAGAACTCAAAGCAGAACAAGATACTGTAGCAGCTTCAAAGCATTGACATAAGGTAATAAAAGTACTTTTCCTCCAACTTCCAAGTGTCCAGGTTTCTTTATTACCTTGCTCTGACATGAGAATTTATTAATCTATTTTACCTATTCATCTCAGTAACTACTAGTATGGTGTGCCATATTTTGTCACAACAAGTAATCGTCTCAATTTACGTTATGCTTACTTTGTATTTCTGCTTTTTTCTTTGTATACATGCCCTTGTCATAAAAACATGCCCAGGAGGATAAAAGACACACATGCAGTATAGCTGAGTGAGCGCACTTATCCAAGCCACAGGCAGGCAAGAGAAGTATCCACAATGAGTGAGCCCTGCCAAGAACGGCAGGCAGCTCAACCGACTACTCATGTATAAACAATAAATACTTGACTCTTTTTACGCTACTGCAATGTCTGTTAGCCATAAAGCATTATTGTGGCAATAGATGATGGACACATAATATATTGAAATTACTCATTTCACTGTTGTTCTAGCCTACCTTTTTTAAAAAAATTAAGACTGTTGGAAAATACAACCACATTGATACCAAAAGCCAGGTTATGGTGGCACACACACCTATAATGTGAGCACTCTAGGAAGTTGAGGCAAGAAGATTATGCACCAGCCAGTGTTTACAGAGAAACAGATTTAACACAAGATATACAAATATATAAGAATATACAAGACTGGCTTACAATGGCCGCCCACACAGTCAGGTGTGGCAGAGTGCAACAGGTCTTTCTGAGGACTGGTGATCTGAAGGATCCAGTCTAAGGCCTGAAGCTCACTGTAGTGTCCCTGTGTCTGTATCAGGAGGCTGAAGGGTCTTTTCTGGAAGCCAGGAGACAACACCTAAGGTGAAGAAGAGTGGGGCACCTCTGAAGAAACAGAAGCAGCCTTCCTTCTTCATTTTCCTTATGTACCAATCTGGTAACAGTCCTCCCTAGGGTGGCACTTCCACACCTAGAATTATACTCAGCCAACTTAGCTGGGTGTTTCTTGCTCAAGTTGACACAATTAGTTACCTGTCACAGATCACAAGTTCAAGCCAAATGTTGGAAATATAGCAGCTTAATGAGACCCTGTCTCAAAATAAAAAATAAAAAAGGGCTGGGAATGTAGCCCAATGTGAAGGCCTTGGGTTCAGTCCCCAGTACCACAAAATAAATTATATTGAGAAATTTGAGATGCATAAAATTTTACCTGAAGAACTCAAGTAAAATAATTTCTATGAATTGTCTAACATCTATAACAGGCAACTCAGGAAATACTAGTACATTTAGATTACAACCCATTTCATTTCCAATTCTGTAATCACATTACATTCACATATCCCCAAATCCCTGTGCAAGTAATTACCCAATATTTTTTCACTTTTACCGGAAGTTTTAATCTGTACCTAATATAAATAAGAGAATTTAATAAGTGGTAGCTATAGAATAATTTTGATGCAGTTATCCAATGATTTGCAGAGATTTTACCCCCTCTAATTCTGTATAGATGACAACTACGCAGATAGGGAGTAAGCAGTCATTTTCTTCTAAATAGCTTGATGAACAGGGCATAATAAGATACCCAAGTGTGAGGTATAGATTTGTAAAAATCTGAATAAGCCTATATTGGTCATTAAAATAGGTCTGAAAGCAAGTCCTCTCTCTTTCTTTCTTTCATTCTTTTTTCAAATTAGACCTTTTATTATAATCATTGTTATGCCATCTTTATTAAATCCATCATTATCAAACTATATTTTTCTTTTTATTGGTGAGAACTCCCTTTCCAATATAGTCCTTTCTTCACTAAATATCATACATAAAATAACCATAACGTGTTTAATCAGCTTATCTTCATACTACTTGAACTACAATGTTGAATTTTACTGTAGGGTGATACTTCTACATGTGGAATAGTAAGTATGTGATGAAAGAATGTGGATGCATGTATGAGTGTGTGTGTGTGTGTGTGTGTGTGTGTGTGTGTGTGTGTGTGTGAGACAGACAGAGAGGGAGAGGGGGAGAGAGACAGAGAGAGAGACAGAGAGAGAATGAATTTATGTGTATATGAACATTTGCCATTGGGAAATTTAGTAATTTACTTGTAAATAGTTGGCAGTCCTTGTGGTTCAGATTTTAGGCTCCCCAATAATGTAATTTTGACACTACTTGCTTGAGGGTGGACAAGGGATTCTCACACTGCATGTTTAGTTGGCATGTGCACTCATGTAGGAGGCACATTGGCACCTGAAAATCATGTGGTCCCACCCACAGATATCCCGTGATACTACTTCTGCTAATGACCACTGCTCCATTGGGGACAGGCAGCTTCATTCTATCTGTCCTGCAGATGACTTTACCTTTCTTTCTTCCTTTCGTGGGGTCCAGTGTTCTTAAAATATTCTTACTTGAGCTAAATTTCCCTGCTGCTTGTTCTCCCTTCTCCCTCTCAGGATCATTTTTGATTTGCCTAAAGAAGCTAGAGAATTTCTTTTATATCTGGGAATTTTAAAATAAAATCTCACTTAGGCACAGTTCTCTTGGGGATCTTTCCAATTTTGAATCCCTTTGCATTTAAAGGTTTGGGGAGAAGAGGGAAGTCCTTGCCCACCTACCCATACATATGCGTATAGTCTCAAGTCAAAACTCTAAAGGTTCCAGACAGGAAGAAATAATTGGCTATTTCCCAAGATTTGAGAGGATCTGGGCCTCTTGCCAGTGTTTCATTCTTTATCTTGATTGGCTCTGTCCCAAGAAAGTCGTCTGTTCCTAAATAAAATTTTGTCTGCAAATATAAGTTATTTGACACTTTAGTTCCATTGTTTTGAGACAATTTCAAATCAGTATGCTTAGTAACTATGGCTCCCTGGACATAACTATCATAGTTTACAGCTCCTTACACATTCTTACTATTTTGCATTGAGTTCAGACACCTCTTCAAACGTTTCCCACAGAAATCATTTTATTAAATTTAACATTGGCAATTTAATCTCAACTAAATTCATTAACGTATCACTTTTAATGCCTGTAGTGTACATGGAAAATTATTTCGCAGACCAAAACTTCTGTATGCATCAAAACATTCTGGGGGTACCTCCAAAGCACAGAGCTCCAAATATTTAGCACTTGTACTGCAAAGGAGTTAAAATAAGACACTGATTAATTGCTATGTGCAATAAATTTATCACAGCTTAAAGTAATTTAAGACTTTTTATTTTGTTTTCTCTTTGAGATCTGCCTCTCTGGGTTAGTAAGAGTAAGCAGGGCTCACCTCTTTTCATAATGTGTCACACTGAAACCCAGTTTTGGCTGATAAACAGCCTCCTATGATTGTAGGGTGGCTGGTCATGAGGTACTGCCCTAATGATGGACTCGTCTTAGCATTGGTACTGTGATTTCAATGTGAGCGCCCGTGACCACCAAAGACAGGGTTAGGTGGCCGTCTGTTTCAGCTCAGGCTGCAAATGCCAAGCTTGGCTAGAGACAATGAAAGAAATCAAACAGTTATAATCTGGCCAAATTTGGAATTGTAATTCATTTTCAATTCACAGTGACAAGAAATTCAAAGTTAGTAAGGTGCTAAATCTCACCAGGAATGATTCCTCCTTTGTTATCTACTATATAGACTTTTGTTTTGATGCCAAGGATGGGCCAACCCTCCATTGGCCTGGTATCAGGATACCTTGCTCTAGTATCTTTTCCCAACAGCTTTGGCCACTAGGCTCTGGAGCCTTTGTATTTATGTTCTTTACGACACCGATGTTGTAATGGGATAATAATATGAATAACAGAAATGTACCAACAAATCCAGGTAAGTGATACCAACATATTTTAATCAGAAATGCTATAACAATATATTTATTCAGAAATAACTATACAAAGAGTTAATGAGAGAAACTCCCACATGCAAGCACCTTCCCACCTTTCAAAAAAAATTGTACAAGAAAAAAGAGCTTCTTAGAAAACTACACATAAAAAGTGAAGATTCTCCCGGACATTAGAAGCTCTTACTTTCTTGTTTTCAGAGTATCTTTTCTAGCCCTATAGCACGCAGCTATTCTGGATAGGGGTTCCCATCATATCCAAGAATAAGAAACTTGTACTAAAGAGTTCCTGTTTATTCTTCAATACTTACTATGAGCCCACACTTAAAGTGTAGTTTTAAAAGAAAACATATGATCACTTAGTTATATTGTTTAGAACAAAAGTAAAGTAAGATCTAGAATGGAGCTGTAAGAAACATAAACACATCGGGATGAACAGAGGGTGAAAAGCCTAGAAAAAATATTTAGAAAAACTCAAAATTCAGAAGGAAAATCAGGAGCATGATTTTCCTCCCCAGGACTTAAGAGAAAATAATGTCTTGAGAAAGAGGAAGTGATTAATTAAGTAAAGCATCACCCAGAAGGTCAAGCAAAAGAAAAAACTGAAAACGTTTCACTAGATTAGTGCCATGGAGGTTGTTACTGTAGAGGGAGTGAGGCAGTTCATTAGCATGATAAGAAGGAGCCAGACTGACTAGCCTGAAGACTGAGAAAATGGAATACCTACTGTGAAGTACATTTCCTTTATAACATCCAGCCTGGGAGGCAATTGGAGAGATAGGCATGGCTATCCAATGCTGGAAGTCAAGGACAGATATGTTCAAGAAACAAGGGGTTTCAAGTATTAAAATCTCATAGGAAAAAATAATGGAGATGACTAAAATGCAGATAAGGGAAGAGGCGAGAGAGACCGAGAGACAGAGACAGAATATAAATACCACATAAAGAAGTTTGAACAGGAACAGGGATTATTCATCAGTTACAGGGATGTTAATTTCATAGCAATAGAGTGGACAGTGTGTAAGGTGTGTGGCTAGAGGTTAAAGAGTTTCATCTGAAGCCTTCAAATTTACCTGAGATATAGGATGAGTGAACGCTAATTGAATGTGAAGGAAAAAGGGTAAGATTTGATGACTTGAGAAGAACTAGGATTTATAAGGGTCATTTTGAAGAGCAGAATAAAAAGCTGCCTGGGGAATTACATGAGGATTGATTGACATACTGACCCCGTAGATATTAGTGATCTAGGAATTACGGCGGGTAAAATCTACACTACTTGCTTTTTTTTTTTAAATAAAAATACAAAAACATATTAACAGACAGACACCAATTAGCCTAAAAAATAGTACAATCACAACTGATCTATAGACAAGGTGACATGGTCTCAACAGTGGTTATTGCTTTATCCATTGATATCTTCGAAGTGTAAATATATGAACCCATATACAGACATGCAAAATTGGTCAGACAATTAATCCTCTCAACAACAGAAAAACACAAAAACCAAAAATCCAAAGACAGAAAACAAAACAGGC
>PVLD010019116.1:0-17509 GCA_004027595.1 Dinomys branickii | reverse complement strand
AAAAAAAACCACCAATAGTTGCTGCTTTGCATATTGATATCTTCGAAGTGTGTGTTCAGGATAACACATACAGACATACAAGATTGATCAAATAACCCGTCATCAATTGTGGTACTTGTATATAATGGAGTATTACTCAGCTACAAAGAAAGATAAAGTCAAGGCTTTTATAGGTAAATGGCCACAACTAGAGACCATACTCATAAGTGAAATAAACAAGACCTCCATGTGTAAGCAATGTATCGTCTCACTAATGTAAGAACCTGAAAGAGTGAATAAAAACTATGAGGTATGATTAACATTGTAAAATAAAAGGAAAATGCTCATAAGTGAGGGGCAACTGGGGTGTGGGAAAGGTGGAGAAGAAGGGGAAATTATCTATGTATGTATATATAGGATAATTAACAGTTGTTCTGCTCTCTTCTATAGCTTTACTGAAAGGAACAGTTAATGATTACTGGTTTGATCATTATTGCACGTCTCTATTTGTTTTCCTGAGAAACCACTTTGAACAACCACTGCTAATTTCCTACCACTTTGTTGGTAACTGTACCATTTGTATTTTTCTTATGTTATTTTGTCAATAGATGACTGTTAATATGTTTTCTTCCTTTATTCTTAAATAAAATATTTTTTAAAAATAAAAAAAAAGGGGGGCTGGGGATATAGCTCAGTGGAATAAGCGCTTGCCTAGCAAGCGCAGGGTCCTGAGTTCGATCCCCAGTACTGCAAAAAAAAAAAAAAATCTACACTACTGTTCGATTTTGTTATATCCCTTGGGTTCTTGGTGCTGTTAAGGATGATAGTGGAATGCTTTCTAACTAGAGTTTGATCAGAATTATGGGGGAGAAGATGATGAGGAAAGCATGGAAATGAAGTGAGAGAGAATACAAAGTGATATGGAATGGACTTAAAGGGAGGATACAGGATTAGAAAATCAAGAACAAAGAAGGAAGAAACTTGTCATGCTCACAATGCAAGTAACTTTGAAATTTTAGCCCTGAAATCACTGTAAGATTTCTACAAGCAAGGGGAACAATGACATAGACACTAAGTTACAAAACTCTTTTTTCAAAAAGCATCATTAACACATGGCTTACCAAAAGCTTAGCAAAAAAGGAGAGGCTTCGACTCATTACAATAGCTTCCATATGTTGTCAAGGTCTTATCAGGCAGGTGTTAGAGGACATTGTTATGCAGACATAAAGGACATTGTCACCCTGTGGAAAATACCACATGTTGAAAGACTGGAGGAGTTGGACATGGTGGCACATGCCTGGAATCCTAGAACTCTGGGAAACTGAGGCAGAAAGCTCACAAGTTCAAGCCCAGCCTAGGCAACTTAATGACTTTGTAAGACCATGTCTCAAAAAAATTTAAAGGGCTGGGGATGTAGCTCCATGAGAAATCCTTAAGTTCAGTCTCCAGTAGGAAGGAAGGAAGGAAGGAAGGAAGGAAAGAGGAGGGGAGGAAAATGGGAAAAGTTATAGAAAACAGTACAATCCCAAAGAGGAGAACTACAAGCCTATCTCACTGGCCAGTGAATGAGCTGGACAGCCTTCTTATCTGATGCTTTACTTTGGAATCATTAAGAGTTAGTCTAAAGATGGATTCAGCAATATAATTTAAAACAATTAATGGAGATATTTATATACCATAAAATTCACTCATTTAAAATATACAATTCAATGGATTTCAGTATATTCCGAATTAAGCAAACACTATTCCAACCTAATGTTAAATTATTTTTATCATCTCAGAAGAGAAGCTCCATACCCCTTAGCACTCCGCACTTTCTCCCAACAGCCCAGCCCTGAATGAACACTAATTCATGCTTCTTCTGTAGATTTGTCTGTTTTGTGTAGTTCAAATAAATGTAATCATATAGAATATGGCCTTTTGCGATTGTACTCTTTCAGAAAGCACAATTTTGCAAGGTTCATGCAAGATATACCATCCATATCTGTATATACAGTATTTTATTTCTTTTTATTGCTGCACAATATTCTACTATACGGCTTTACTACATTTTGTTTATCCAATCATCCAGACAATTGTGTTGTTTATGCATTTTAGCCTTATGAACAATACTAGTATTAATACTCATGTATCAGCTTTTGAATGGACATACATTTCCATTCCTGTTGAGTAAATACCTAGAAGCTGAACTGCTGAGTCACACGGCAACTATGTTAAACATCTTAAGAACATGCCAAGCTGTTTTCCAAAACAGCTGCACTATTCGTATTCCCACCAGCGATACATGAGAATCCCAATTTCTCTACTCCTTGTCAACACTTCTTTGTTATAGCTACCCTAGTGGGTACAAAAATGTTATCTTACTGTGTTTTGGTTTTGTGATACAGTTTAAAGTTTTCATCTGCTAAAATTTAAAATGCAGGGCACTGGAATAGATACTGAAATCTAATATATAGAACCTCCTTACTTGTGTGATCATCAGTGCAGCTCATTTTGAGATCTCCTTTCCAAACCTTAAATCGGATTGCATTTCCTGAATGCTTTGTGGTTAAATGGGGCCAAGTGACTACCCCTCGGTAATTAGTCCTGAGTGGAAGCAATGCTGTCACCTCTGTGCCAAAGCATTTAATTACTGTTATGAGACCCCCTCCAGAGCTCTTTCTGCCAACCTTGACAGCTAACAACTTTCAAAATAATGGCAGTTTTGACAGCCTGGATCTTGGGATAAGGGGATGTTTAGCAGAACTGACCTATAACATATACATGTAATGTGTGTGAACAACAATCATCAGTCACTGGGAGATAGTGGTTTTTGTTACTGCAGCAGCATACCCTGGCAAATCTTGCATGATAAAAATGATCTTCAGTATCAGTTGTGTGCTATCTAATGCTTAAGTTATTCGCGTTAAAGAGATCTATCCAATAACTTAGCATCTCTAAGTCTCAGCCTCCTCTATAATATGAATATCATAAATCTATCTCACAGAGTTACTTAAAGTTAGGCAAAACAACGTGTTGTTACATAATACTTAGCACATACAGGGCATGGTGCATTGCAGATGCATGCTTAAGAAATGATTGCTATTAATAGAAGAATAGTGGGTTGAGGATGATAGTAGTGGAGTTAACCTTTTGTAGAAGGTGACAAGAAAGACTTTGAAGGACCAACTCCCAGAAGCAGGAAAGTAGGAAAAAGTATAATGGCTTTTCTTTGGGTAGTTAGTTTGGGGCTCATAACAGCTCCCTAGCAAATATTCCTGTTTGTATATATCTGCATACCATTATTGCTGGCTAGGAAGATCTTTTGCATCTTGATTTTGTTCCCAGAAGAGATGAGATGGCCACAGTATTCTGACTCATTTCACAGAACAAGGAACACACACTATGGAATGTGATTACATTTAAAATATGCTGGAAAATGATTTCATGAATCCAAAATTTTCAGTCACTCCAGATAGGCAGGGAGAAATGCCAAAATAAATCCCCTTGACAGCATTTAGAATCAATGTATAATATGTAGTTTCCTTTATATGAATGTCTTCCTTGAGATTTAATGAGGTAGGAATCTGGTTCAACCTGGAAACAGACAATCAACATAATTAGTTAATACCTTGGAAATATTTCTATATGTGGTAAAGGGAGGGGAAATTCAGTAAACCAGAGCAGTAATTATTTTACACAGGGTTTTGGAGGTCACGTGCTATCTTTTACTTGACTTTGTCTCTACTTCTTCTTTGTTTTCATTAACTGACATGTTCTCATTTGCATGCACTTTAAATACTGTTACTCTACAGGCCAAGCATCAATATCATTCACTTCTCATTCAACAATCCCCCGCTAGAATTTCTCATTTCTGTAATGGTTTTATCTGCCTCAAGCTTGGACAATCTCTCCATGTGAGACCTTGCTGCTGAACATACTTTTCTACTTGCCTTTGGAAAACTTCTAAATATAGGATATGCTATATTTATCATGTCCTGCTTTTCTTTCTACTATCTGAGCCAATATTTTTTATTTTGACCAGTCTATTACTTCACATTTTAGGCTTTACTTCTTTGAGGTAATATTTATTCAGACTGTGTTAAGTCTACCTCTGCACACTCTCTCTACATCCTATTATTTTATCCCACGTAGTTCAGAGCCCATTGGTTTAAATTATACATGACTATTGAGTTTTTTCTCTCTTATAAGAGAGTTTTTACTCTTTTTACTAGTCTTCGGACGTATCTGTTTTATCTTTTTTAGTTTTATTGCAATGATGAAAACTTTATTTCAATTAAGCCATAAATATGGATTTGTATATGATTTGTAATTTCTATTGCTAAGTAGTTTTAGGCTCCATCTCTGCAGTTCCTAACATATGATATGCACTTAAGACAAAAATGTCTAATTCATGAATAAATGATACAAGGTGAACACATAAAAGAACTTATCTTGCTCATACTCCCGTGTCTCTGGACACAGTGAATGCACTCCCCAATCAGCCCATTATGTCAATGGAATTTGGGAGCCATATCACCTTCTCCTCACTCCTAGCGTCTAACACTCAGCAGTGTCTAACACTTTTAAATATCTTGAAATTTCATTCCCTCCTTTCTCCCTCCATGCCTGCTACTACTGCTTTGTTTGGATGCTTGTCATTTTTCCTGCATTCATATCCACTTCTAATCCTTTACCATCACTGCGGGACATTTTCTTAAAGTGCAAATCTGACCATTTTATTCTGATGCTTAACACCCATCATCAGGCTCCCTATTGCTTTGGAAATGCAGTGCAAACTGTTAAGGCTGATCTCCACAACCAGACTGTACACTCTTGGCCTGCCTTCCTTGTCTTACCTCTTTTTACCCTCCTCAGTCTGCTCTGGTTATTCAGAATCCTAGCTCCCCAAACTCACCTTCTCACCTTTGCACAGATTCATTCTGCCTAAGATGCCAGCTCCCTAACTCTTCACTCTGCAGAACAAAGCCTAAAGCGTCTCCTTCTCTGAGAAATCTCTTTCAGCTCTTCTAGGTGAAATGCACTATACTCTATATTCTCGTGGTACTCTTCTCAGTTATAACTCCTAAAGTTTTCAATGTTTTTTAAACTAGTATTCTAAGTACTTCATTGGTTTGTCAAGTCCTGTAGGCAAGGTCTAACTCTTATTCACTTATGGAGGCACTAGAACTCTTGTTCCATATTTACAATACTTTCTGTGATAAAAGATCTATTTCCCAAATATATAAAGCACTCTGAAACTCAAGAAAAAGTAAGTATATGTTCCAAAATAAAATGGGAAAAAGATTAAAGAGACTCTTCATCAAAAAAGTTATATAGATAACAGATAAGCAATAAAAACATGTTCAATGTTATTATCTATCAGGGAAATGAAAGTTTAAAGCAGTAAAATACTAGACACACTCAAATAGGTCTAAAATAACAACGATTAACATATCAAGTGTTGGCGAGGAGGTGACTATAGAACAGTTGGCAATTTCTTAATAAATTGAGTCAACCCCTACCATATTATCTAGCCATTCTAGTCCAATTTTAAAAAGAATTTGTGTATACAATGACTATCAAAGGGCCTTTATTCGTGATAGCCAAAAATTTGAGTCAATTTGCATATCTGTCAGCAGATTCATGGATAAACAAACTCTGATATACTCACAAAGGGAACTATGACTCAGCGATAAAAACAATGAACACCAACAAATCTCCAAAATAATTTTGCTTAGTGAAAGGTAAGTCAAAAAAGAGTTCATGCTATTTAACTCCACTCATGTAAAATTCTATAAAAATATCAGCTAATCTATAGTGACCAAAAGTATCATTTTATTCCTGAGGATGGAGATAGGATGGGATGAGATGGGACAGGAAGGACAGGAAGAGAGATTACAAAGGGCACAAGGACATTCAGGGGATAAAGAATATGTTCATTATTGTTACTGTAGGGATAGTTGCATTGGTTTTGCATGCTAAACTTGAATTGTACTCCTTTGTAGATATATAGGATACTTGCTGTCTGTTAAGTTTGCCTCAATAAATGTATTTCTGAAACAAGCTTTTTTTAAACCATGCTGTCAAGAATTAACATAAAGGAGATTCTTTTAGGATAACTTTATTCTAGTTTTACAGACTCATTGAAACCTCTAGCTTGGCAAAGGAAGACTGGGCCAACATTTGTTACCTCCCTCACTTCTGTCCTGCACCCTGCTAGAGTGCAATATAGAAAACCATTTTGGTTGGTCTCATTGTGTTCACCACAATGTCATATGTTTAACTAGTAATCAAAATGGAACTACCTGTTTCTCAACTATAAATGTATAGACTTTTGGAGGTCATACTGCCCTGAATGGAATGGGCATGCTGTCTCACCTAATTAAAATGAACCAATCCTAGGTTAACAGGATGGTTTTAATCTCAGAAGCAAATTGTTTTTCAACTACAGGATAATGAATTTATAAACAGAACAATGTTAACAATATGGTTGCCATTGATACTTTTCTCAAGAAAGCAAAATTTTACAGTCAGAAGAAAAGGAGGAAGCCCGAGGTACAATTTGAGAGGAAAAAGTAATGTATCAATGAAGGAAGCCCTTAGGAATATAGCTCATTTATATTTACAGAAATAGAGCAAAATACTAGACCACTGCAACTAAGAGATTATGTACCTTAAAATAAATACCATATTTACACTCAAATGAAAAAGGAGCAGAGGATAACATATGAAAACATCACTAGAACGCTGTAGTGTCCATGTAGAAATACAATTAGCCTTTGCCTGGGGGCTGCAAGGAGAAGACTCAGTGCGATTGACTTCACCTCAATCAGCCTAAAATTCCTGAGCAGTTCCCACGAAGAGGCAAAAACACAGCTTTTGGGTTTTCTACTTAAACAGTAGCTCTTCTCAAATGCTGGTGGCAATTTCTTCATCTTGATTTTTCCAACCTCTTCTTGATTTTACTTTCCTAACCAGTAACTATGAGTGAGAAATGACCTCTTTGCACAAAGTGGAAACAATGCTCATTTTAACATTAAATTATCTAATGTTTCCTTGCCACCCAGAATGTGGTTCTGGGACCAGCACCATTGGCACCACTTGGCAATCTCAGCCCAGGCTTTCTGACTACAAATCTGTATTTTAACAAGATACTCAAGCGATTCTTGTTCATGTCCAATTGAAGAAACCCTTGTCTAACCTTCAGACATCCTCTATAAGATAATGACTATCACTCCCATGCATTTGAGAAAATAAGAACAATAACATAAAATTACTTGACATTGCTTGGCATGGTAGCATATATCTGTAATCCCAGCACTCATGAGGCTGAAGCAGGGAGATCACCATGTGTTCATGGACACTGGGGGCTACATTATGAGTTCAAGACCATCCTGCACTACATAGTGAGACCCAGTATAAAAAAAAAAAAAAGATAGAAAAAATTTTACTTGACATGAGTCAATGCATTAAAAGTGCCATAGTTGAGATTTTAGGGTAGTTCCCATAATTCTAAATATGAAGCATTTCTCTTTGGATATTTTGAATGAAGCCTGTGATCATTCTCTACAGTTTCCAGTAGATAAGCATGGAAATCTCTACAGAAATTTACTGCTGCTACCTCGAGCATTGGAGAAGTGTGAACCAGCTGTGCTTGCCAGTACACAAGGCTTTATCCTCATAAAAATACTTCAAGACTATTATTACCAGGACTATTTTTGAGTCTGTATCACATACCAGATACTGTACTAGGTATTTAACAAATATACACGTAATAGTCTTGAAACTGTTACTCAGGAAATGCAGCTGATGATGTTGGAGTCTGACTTCTATTTTAGGCTTATTTGAGGCAAGTTCAAGTGTCTTTTTATTATAATACACTGTTATGACATGCTGAACTTAACCTCCTACTCAACTTTCAAGGCCCAGCTCACATGCCTCCCTCACTAGGAAGCTTCTCAGTGGCTTGGTGATATCTTCTTCCCATAGCCCTGATTTGGTACTTTCTTAGTCACAGGTTAAACTCTTATTTCCCTTAGTTTGAGCTCTTGCTTCCTCCTTCCATAAATTACAATTAATTCGTTTATAATTATGTCCCGCCTCCCCGCCCAAACATATGACACTTTAACTATTCTTTGAGTCACCAGTCCCTGCCTCACAGCAGTTCAGCAGCATTGTCAGTTGGCCTGTGAACTGACTTAGGCACAAAGTCCACTTTCTGGAAGCTTTGAGCAATTACATTTATATGTAGCATACAGCTGAGAGCCCCCTTCCTGCAGCAATAGCACGTCTTCAGGAATTTTGTACTCATATATGAGTCACTCTTGCCTTTGTTTTGTTTTGCTTTAATTTCTCGCTCATTTTCTCCCAGGAGAAGAACATAGTTTGGGTTTTCTTCATAGGGGGCCACTTCTCCATCTCTGGTCACTCTGGTTGCCAGGAGAATAAAAGCAGAGAAAACATTTCCAGTGGTATTTTTTCTATTGCATCCTTGCATTTACTTCTTCTCCAACATTGGGAATTCACTGTATTCCAAACATTATGGGGTAAACAGTTTACATAGTTTTATTTTCATACAACTAACCCATAAAATACATGCTATTTTGCTCAGGAAGACCCTCAAGTAGAAGGATGCAGGTTGTCTCTGACCATACTAGGAAATGGGAGAGCCAGAATGTGAATGTGGGATAGGTGTTATTCTTATTTGTTTACTAATTGATACCAGTGAGAAACACAAATGAAATGTTGTAATGCATATGTATTTAGATCAATGTGGTTGTGGATTACCAAGGAGAACGAGGTCTCCAGAATTTTCTTGTAACCAGTTCTTCACCAGGCACCTCATTCATAATTCCTGGTGCAGGTACTCAGAAAATATAAATGAATCTTTCTTAGTTTTAGGTAGGCTCTGAAAAGTATAAAGTCTTAGTGTAGGTGTCATTATTATTTTTATAAATCATATATTAGAGAAAATGTAACTGCTGCTAATATCTTTCAGAATTCAATATAAATGATTTTTGAATTATTCAAATGTTGGATTATTCATATCCACTTGACCTTCTCCAGTAATAGAAATTTTTGAAAGTTGATGTTTTGCAGGCATTTGAAGAAGCCATTATGCAAATGAAAATATCATGTCTGCTCGCATATTTGTTGTAGGCATTATGGTGCACACACACACACACAGACACACACACAACATAACACAGCTTCTCAGAGTTCATCATCTTTTTGAGAAAAACAAGCTATACACATGTTTCTCAATACATAACAGTGAAATTTTTAAATGAGAGTTTTTGAGATGTTGACAATATATGCTAATGCATGATGATACCAACAGCAATTTAATGAAGGGACATGTAATGTCAGGTTGGGATAAGTGATCTAGAGACGTTTAGTGCACCAGATGGATTTAGAGCCACAATTTGAAAGGTCAATAGAATTAAAGTAAGAAGCAATGAAAGGAAGGGCATACAGGGTTGGGTAAAATTGCATGGTAGACTAAACGGTACATAATGGAAAAAATGTCTTTATACAGAAACAAATTTACATCATTATTGTGCTTAGTTTGGACTTTAGCCTTGAGTGACTAGAGAATATCTGCATTTCAATTTGAACTTTATGATACCCAGCCTAAAGGGAAATAGTCAAAGATGTGATTGAGATTATTGTTAATTTCACCTGGCAACAAAGTTCAACATTGAAGTAATGATCATTGCTATTTGTCTAGCTGGTTTCTTGTGTCATTGCAAGGGATAAAGTATCAGCTTTGAAAAAACATTGCCCGGCATCACCCAGAGTTTCACACTAGGCCCCTGAAGAGTTTTTTCCTTACTATTTAAGGGAGCAACAACTGGGCAGAAGTATGTCACATAGCGGATCAAGCTCAATTGGTCCTCAGGGACACTACTTGGGACCAAGATGAGCCATTACTACCAGCAGTTATATGATCAGCTTAAAAATGTAAAAGATTGTTAGAAAGGTAAGAAAACTCAAGATTACAGAGCATTTACCATGTGGGAGTATTGTGTGTGTCTTAGTTATTTTTCTGTCGTTGCAGAGACAAAATATCCAATGCCCCAAATTAAGGAAGGAAAGATTTATTTAGCTTACAGTTTCTGGAGGTTTCAGTCCATACTTGGCTGGCTCCAAGGCAGGGTGGCACATGGCAGAGGGCAGCAGTGCATGGCGGCGGAGGATAGCAAAAGCAACCAGAGCACAAGGTAGAGAGCAGCAGCAAGCAGCCTCTTTCTTTCCCTTACGTTGTATGCAAACTAGCTGCCCCAGGGCAAGTGTAGCTCTCACACCCATAATCCCAACATTGGACCATGAATCAATCAGAAACTCTAGAAGCTTGCCCCATGACTGCATGAGGATTTGGGAAGACATGCAGACATGTACCATGACAGTGTGTGTGTGTGTGTGTGTGTGTGTGTGTGTGTGTTTATGCACATAAACATGTAAATCCTAAATAATTCTTACCCTCAGAGGTAAGAACTATGATGTTAATTTATGTATGATAAAAGAAAGCTTCAACCAGTTTTCCAGTGCACTGACAGATGTGACATGCTTGAAGTTCAGCAACATAACCACTTTTCTCTTAAGTAATAATGAATTTGGCCCATCAAGAAAGGAAAGAACATATGCATCATGGAATAACTAAACCTAGCTAATTAATGTGTGCATTATCTCTCATAGTTATCATATATTGGCAAAAACATACAACATCATGTCATATACAATAAATATATACACCTTTACTACCAATTAAAATAAGATATTTTTAAAAGAAAGTAAAGAAGAGATGGAGATCTTAAAACAATCATCTTCCTTTCTCTAGGAAAAGCCAATGCACTGTAACCTGCAGAAGTTGGTAGAATAAAACAACCACTTTAGGACTTGGCAGTAATTTAAGTTACATAGGAAATTAAGGACGATTAAATCTGGAAGCTGTAGAAGAAGCCTCTGGAACAGAGAACTTGGTCCAGAATAGCCTTGAAGAACCCCTTTTGTCTCCCCCGTAATATGACTCATAATTTGCCCACAAGGTAGAGAGAAATAGCTTCTCTTCTTGTTGTAATGTCACTCGGAGGTCTACCCAAGGAGGGGCTACCTAGGAAGCATTAATTGAATCTTCCAACTGCATAAAAAGAAAAGGAGGGTGCCATCAAATTCCCAGTGCAAAATATAGCTTTGTAAAAGAGGATCCCATATCTATTGATGCTTTATAGAAGCATATTTATAACATTAAGAAGACATAATACAATGATATATCTCCTGAATGAATAATACATGTGATCCACAAGAAGACTATGCCACAAAGGAAAAAGGTCACTTCCATATCTGTTTTGATACAAGGGCCAGAATTTTATTTTATACAAGTAGTAATTTTTTATTGTGCATATCAAAGGTCTTGGAAGATCTCTAACCTTTTACTTACTTTTAGATATTTCCCCAGTGAGACCTGAGATTCACCCATTTATGCTAAATTTTATTTTTTGCAGTTCTGTTTACAAAATGGAAACATGATTAGAAAGCATATGCTGGAATTAATTTGCACTTAATGGCTACATTTTCTGAGTATATTTCCTTGCTTAATTTTTTCTAATAATAAAATTTTTAATCAGTCCTGTAGAACATTTCTAATAAAGCATTGTATATCTAATGAGTTACTCCTGAGTTTAAACTTGTTGCTCAGCATGAGGGGGAGACAAGAACACTGCATTCCAGTCTCAAATAGCATCTACTTTCGTACTAGAACGTATCAACCATCTCATGCTATGCTTAAAAAGAATGACCATTTTTCTCTTCTTAATGACAAAAAGCTCAGAATACATACTTTTTATATAAAAAGTGGGCCTATTCGATCATAATCTTGACTCATACCCTTATCTCAGGAAGGAATAGAGAAGAAGAGTAATAAAGTACAGAGAGAAAATTTAATCAAATGTCAAGACACTGACAAATGAAGAAATTACCTGAGAAGACTTAAAAACAACAACCTAAATGTGTTCTTCATGAACAAGAAGGGCATGTTATTGATGATTTGGCTTCTGTAAGTGGAGACTGTAACATTTCTTGGTTGGTGGAGATCTAATATTAGACATATTGAAATAATTTTAGGTTTATACAAGAATTGCAAAGACGGTACAGAAAATTCCCAAATACCCTTCACCCAGCTTCACCTAGTGTTCAAATCATACATAATCATGTGAAAAAGGTTTTGGTATCAAGTTAGCTTGGGTGAGTTGGCTATGAAGTAAAAATCTCAGTAAAATATAACCCTAAAATTAAGGACAAAATCACCCTAGAAATTTTAGTGAGAAAAAAGAACGTATACCTTTTGAAATAAATCTTATAGATTTAAAAATTCAAATTTTAGTAACCTTATTTTAGCTTATCTTTTTAGATTGTCGATAGGGAGTTGCATGTTTTGTGGAAGAAAGGAAAATATTTTCATTTTGGATAAATCTTGGTATAACACACACTATATATTATTAACAAGTCACCCGATAGCAATACATCTGAATAACTGCAATAAGTGTGCTTCTTCTTTTGAATGCTAAAGTAGCTGTTTAAGTTTCTGAGTCAGAACACGTAAATATCTATTACAATTTCTGACTAATATAAGGGGTGAATTTTTCAAGCATTTAATTTTTTAATTAGATCACTTTCCTCCTTTGTAGAAAAAGGGTGAAAGTGGGAATATCATTTTGAGAAGAGAAATATGAAAGGAGCACAGAGTGACAAAACTTCAGTGAGGACAGGTTCTTGGTGCAGCAGCCTTCAATTTTTCCCCTTCCTGTCTTTTGAACACATCCTTCCCTGGTGAGTGAGTCCTAAGTTCTTTGGAATTCACATATCATATTTCCGACAGGCAATAAAGGCTCTTTATCCAGACATCAGGCTTAGCCTCATTTAATCAACTTCCCTGATGAATTTGATAGACTATACACTGCAGTATAGGCTATCAACTATCTTGTGTTTAACAATGATAGTCATATAGTGGATAATTGCAGGTGTTTTGATTGCATAATTTATTAATTTTCCTATAGCAGGCCTTTGAATTACATTGCATATTATGTACATTTTTGTAGGACCCTTTTCTCATTTAGGTTTCTTCCACACACAGTTTGCATCAAAGATTAAGATGTGGGACTTATCCAAGAAAACAAGAATAAGGAAGTGGGAGTGAAACAGGGCAAGAAGAAAACCAATATGATAATGAGTTGCCCAAGTTATTTCTGTAAAAATGAAACTTGATTCCATTGGAACCTTCTAAGAAGCATATAAAATACTGCTGAGATTTGACCACGTATGCTTGGAAATTTGCCCTTGAAGTGCAGACTCTTCCACCCTGAGGTGCTATCTGAGCAGTTCTAGGGTCAGAGAATATTCTGAGAAAAAACAGGAAGTTGTGTAACATGCTCTTTGGTGGGGCATTATCAATACAATCGTTACTGGGCTTGTGAGAGTTGTGCACCTGACTCAGCTAGGGCTGAAATCACAAGTGGACTGAGAAACTATGATGCAGATATCTCTGATCCTATGAGACTTTAGCTTAAAAGTGTTTAGAATCAAGACCCTTGAGGAAATATGACCATAAAGGACAGGGAGGAGAGCACAGGGTGTACTTAGCTGGGTTTGTTAAACAGGGAAACACTATTTATTTGAGCCTTTAATTTTGGGTAAAACTCTTGTTGTCATCACTAGAAGAAAATTCAGTAAGCCATTATTTTGGTTAGTTATGCTCTGAATTTATGTTAAATTTTTACATGTATACATTCCTTCGAGGTTTTCTTTTTTGAATAGAATGGATAAAACAACCTTACATTCATTAAAAATTCAAACAGTGCCATCCACTCATCCACTTCTATGTCTCCTTAGGGATGCTCCTTTTTATAGACAGCTTTGCATCAACAAATACAGTATTCTCAAGGGTTACTTATAAATCTCAAATGTATAAATAAAAACTTACAATCATCAATTTTGTCTATGATATATTATAAAATAGAGCCATTGGTTGAAGGCATCAACCAACCAGTACTATAAACCATTGCTTCTTTATTTCAGACCATAGTTCTACATAATATGTATTCCTTGTGAAGAAGCCTGTCTAGGTGGGCTCAACATCTAGCTTTACTCACCCCATCAACCTAAAACATCAGAAATGATAAGAAAGCAAGAATTCTACCCCTAAATTTGATAGTTTAGGGTACATGGCTGCTGAAAATTTGGATCCATAGCTTCTGGTAGTCAAAGGAAACCATAACTTCACTCTAAACACACCTAGCTTAGTTAATTATATAAATTTAGTGGGCTGAACCTGGAAGTTTATCTATAAGAAAAGATGTAACATCAGATATGTAAAAAATCAACAATATGGAATCTTGATAATCTTGAACAAAAAGAGTAAGTTATTTTAGTTTACCAAAAAATGTTTTTCCCTTGAAAAGAAGCTATACAAAGAATTGAATTCTCTGATGTAGAAACTGCTACTAGCGACTCATTGTCTCTTGAGGACAATAAAAAGACTATGGGCTTTGTCATTTTAGACATATCTTCTCACTCACAGGGGCAGAAGGGATATTGGATGAAAGTGTTCTGTTCAAGGGGTAGAATTCCTTCTTCATCCCTTTTTACTACCCCACTAAGTATAACCAGTGCATCTCCATGAACAAAAGACATGTCACTGGTAGTTTGACTTATGAAAGTAGATAAGTGAATAATGTGACATTCCTTGATTGCTTAAAAATGTAGGTTAGGAGAATAGAAAGGTGGACAAAAATCTAACAGCAGTGACTATAAGAATAATATGTGTAATTATCATAAACATTTTGTCCTACATTAAATGACACCATGTGCTCCTGAGGTCCTGCAGTTTATTTCTGGCTAATACATTGTTTCATCCTCTTTCTTCAAGCTGGTTGTTACTGAAGATAGCCATTAAAATATCTACTTACAGTGTTTTCTGAACAATAATACACTTCTTCATGTACAAATTTTATGATGTTTCTTAGTCTTGAGTGTGCAAGTAATGTTTGTGTCTGTGTATGTGTGTATGCATTGGCACACACATTTAAGTCTAAATGTATGCACTTTCAATTTTCTGAAATTCAGCCCTATTTCTTTTAGTTGAATTTAGCAAGTAACTGAATTCTAGTGAAATGCAGGTCTATCATTATCTTGATGACCCTATTAGTCATCATTTCATTATCATAATGAAATACCAGAAACACACTTCTTATGAAGAACAAAGGTTGATTTAGCTCACAGTTCTGGAGGCTAAACTTCTAAAGGGTATAGTGAAGGTTCTGCGGCTAAATCCACCAACGGGCTGCATCAATTCATGGCATCAATGGCACTGGCAAGAATATCAAACAAGTGATTGCATTTTCAACCAGAAGAGAGAGGACAGAAAAGGTGAGGCTCACTCGTCTCATAACAACTTTCTCATGAGAACTAAAACAATTTTAGAAGAAATAACCTGCAATGATTGAAAGACTCTCTACTAGGCCCCACTTTTGGGGGATTGTCAGTATTTTTTATCAGTACATATTATACAGACATGTGGATTTAATATTGTCATATTTGTACATGCACATAACACACTTTGATCATTTCTCCCATTATACCACCTCCCCTTTCCTAACCACTCCCCCATTTAAAACTTTTATTCATGCATATTTGTAGTGCATAATAATTACATTCACTTTAGGAGATTGGAACGAGTGCACAACATTTCTCAGTTTTCTTTTTCCTCCCTTCCTCCCCCTTTTATTTTTCCAACATCAGATTAATTTCTTTATAAGGCCTTATAAAGTTACTTGCCATACATACAGATTGAAAACCAGACTAATAGGGCAAAAAACATATAAAATATGTAAGAAAATTGTACTAAGTCAAGGTATAGCTTTGGATACATTGTCCAGAAATTCTGTGATAGTCTCATTTCTACTTTACTGTTCTCCCCCTCCAATCCCAGAAACTCACATAAAAGGAAACATGTGATATTTGATTTTCAGTGGTATATTTTATTTGACATTTTTCTGTAAAATGACATGCTTTCATTCTTTATGGCTGAATAATGTTCCATTGTGTATACATACCACATTTTCTTTATCCATTCATCTGTTGATGCACACCTAGGATATTTCTATAGCTTGCCTATTGTGAATTACATTTCCATAAGTATGGGCATACTGGCATTTTTATAGAATACCGGCCTTAATTCTTTTGGAGAATATGCCAAGGAGTGTTATAGTTCATCAAATGGTAGCTCTATGTGCCGGTTCATCTTGGTTGTCAATTGACTAGATTAAGAGATTTCTAGAGAGGCAATTGAGGGCCTGGGAGATGGCTCAGTGGCACAGCGCCTGCCTGGCAAGCGCAAGGTCCTGAGTTCAACTTCTAGCACCAAAAAAAAAAAAAAAGGGCAATTGGATCATGGAAGCATAATGCACATCAGTGGGTTAGTACATGATGTTCAGCATGGAATATGCTATTAGGAGGGGAGGTTCAGTTGGAGAAGGTCTAATTAGGAGCGTGCTTTGAGAGACTCTCACTGGCAGTATTCTCACGTGCTCTGCTTCCCAGCAGCCAGGAAATGAGTGCATTTGTTTACCCCTACCACCCTTTTGCCATGATGTTCTTGACTGTAGCTAGTGAGGGATAGAAAAAAATCTGCCCATGAGCTTCAATGTTCTTTCATTTTTTTGTCTTTTTGAGACAAGGTTTTACTATGCAGTTCAGGCTGGTGTTGAACTCATTTTGGAGCCCAGGCTGGCCTCAAACTAGTGGGAATCCTACTTCAGCCTCTGGAGTGCTGGGATTACAGGCATGCACCACCACACCCAGACTTCTTGACCCTCCTTTGATGAGAGACAAGGTCATCTTCCTTGAAAGTGGGAAGAGAGGATATATCCTCTTAGCAGCAATTATGACAGCTTAGGTGACTCTCTGGGTACTATGTGAACTACAGCCTTACTCTTCAAATATTAGATGACCTATAATACAGATTTAATAAATACAATAGCCACAACCAACCACTTGGTTCTATGAGTGTAAGGTGGAAGGAAATGTGAGAGAAAGCAGACAGTAGCTTCTAACTTACTGAGTTGACTGAGATATAGTTAGGTAGAATAAAAAGTATTCAGCCTTAAAGTTGGAAAAGAGTTCAGTTAAGAAAGGTAAGCTTCAAAAACCATTTTAAAGAAAATAAAGATAATTTCTCTTCCAAGTAATATGCCACTTACAGAAACACAATGGACTATTGTCCAGCTATAAAGAGGAATGAAATTGTCTCATTTGCAGCAAACTGGGTGGAACTGGAAGATGTGTTAAAAGAAGTAAGTGAGGCATGGAAAGACACATATCATGTGTTCTCACTCATAAAAGGGTGCTTTAAAAGTTGATCTCAAAGAAGAGAATAAAATAGTGGTTCCTAGAGGCTAAGAAGGGGATTCTGAGGGAGTCTGAAGGAGGTTGGATATCTTACAGGAGAAATAAGTTGCAATGTTCTATATCTTAGTTGTGTGTCATAGTTTAC
>PVLD010019115.1:0-37269 GCA_004027595.1 Dinomys branickii | reverse complement strand
CTGCTTGAATGATTCCTTCTCTTTGGGAGAATGTCCCTTAAGCTTTCTGCTGAGAGTTCCGCTTAAAAGGCTGTACAGATATTGGTTAGATACTCCCTACCTAGTGACCTGGGTGAGGTGTGTAAGACTGCTCCCCCACCCTCCCAGGGTTCCCTGCAGGTATAGGGATGGATCTCCTCCCCCACTCGGTGATCTGGTCTTGAGCTCCGATATCTCACCAGTTATTGGAGTCCCTGCAGGCATGAAGGTTCCAAGGTGCCAGTCTATCCTTTGGGGCTTTCTGCGCGGCTCGCCTGACACGTGCGAAACGTGGGACCGCCGGGCGTTGCCGCCGCCAGAGAGCCGATCTCTGTCGGGAGTCGCCGGGGGGCTGCGCCGGCTCGGGAGGCGGGAGGGATCGAGGCGTCCGTGCTCTCAGGGTGCTAGGGCCCAGCAAATCTTTCTCTCCGCTTCTGACGGCGTTTGTGGCCCTCCGCGCGGCTCGCCCGACACGCGCGAAACGTGGGATTGCCGGTCGTCTCCGCCGCTAGCAAGCCGATCTCTGTCGGGAGTCGCCAGGGGGCTGCACCGGCTCGGGAGGCGGGAGGGACTGAGGCGGCCGCGCTCCCACTGCGCTTGGACCGAGCCCAGCTTCTTCCCCACGAGGATCGTCCCTGGCTCCCAGCGTCTGGTTCTTTCCCACGTCTCGCCCCGGCAGCCTGGTCCACCCTACCACATCTCCCCCGGCATCTCAGAGAAATACGCCCAGTTTAAACTTCCCAGCCGAGGTCCCGGCATTCACGCTCGCCAAGTCTGTCTCGAGCTGGTGGTGTTTATTAAGGAGGTTCGCTCCCTTGCTGCTCACCTGGTCGCCATCTTCCCCAGATCTCAGGGCTGTAGGATTAAAGGTGTGAGTGCCACCTGCACTAAATAGCCTGTATAAAATATAAGGGATAGAAAGAGTTGTGGTCATTCTTTGTTGCTGTTGCTACCTTCTTCCCACTGTGAACTGTTTTGCTTCTGCAATACCCATTCTTTGTGTCACCCTGCCTTGGAGTCAGCCAATCATGGACTGAAACATTTACAAACTGAGAACTAAATAAACCTTTCCTCTTTTAATTTTGAGTGTCAAGTATTTTGTCTGAGCAATGAGACAGAAGTAAATAAGAGAGCTTCCCTGTTCTAGCCCTGCCTATTGGTCTCTGTTCCTACAATTTTACTTCCATTAATGCTTAACTCTGTCTACCAAACCTAATTAACATATTAGTTCCTTATTAAGCTTTCTCTAGTGGGGCTCTGGCATTTCCTGACTTGGAATGTCTCAGAGAAGATACTAAAATTTTTATTCCACACCCAAGAATTTATCCCTATTGCAGTAATCTCTTTCTATATTACAAACTAACCCTGAACTTAGAGGTTTAAACAACTACCTCATTGTTTCTTACAATTTTTTTTTTCCGGTACCGGGGATCGAACTCAGGACCTTGCACTTGCCAGGCAAGCGCTTATGCCAGTGAGCTATACCCCCAGCCCCGTTTCTTACAATTTTGTGGGTGAGGACATCAAGCAAGGCTCACCTCAGTATTCTTTTTATTCTGTATGACATCAATGGATGTCTCTGGGTAGTATGTGCATAAGCTAGGTCTAGTGCATCCAAGGTATCTTAACTTACATGCGGACACCTGCACGGGATCGTTATACAACTATACTTTGCTTTTGACCAACACACCTTTACATATCCATGACATATGGTCATTCTGAGACAGTTAGACATCTATGTGGTGGCTCGGAACTCCAAAAATAACATGGTGGAAGCCACACGGGCAGTCTTATTGTTTAGATCTCAAAGTTGCCTAAAGTCTCAGGTTTTCAGAGGTGGGACTATGGAAGATAATTGGATCATGGGATATAATACTTATCAATGTACTAATCCATTGATAAATTCATAGCTGAATGTGCTGTTAGGAGGTGGGGTCCAGTTGCAGGAGGTGAGTCACTGGAAAGATGTATTCTGGTCCCTGATTCCTCCCTTTTCTGTCTACTTCCTGACAACCAGAGGTTGAGCAGCTTCCTCCCACCACAGCATTTCTGCCTTGGGGCCAGCTAATCATGGACTGGATCTTCTGAAACTATAAGCCAAATAAAACTCTGCTTCCTTGAGTTTCAGGTGTCAGATATTTTTTCTCAGTGATGAGAAGTGACTGATACAGGTATGTTCTCCTATACTCACTATATACTTCTGTGGTTCTGTAGTGAATGAAACAGTCACAGACCCACCCATATTCAAGGAAAGTGGACCCAGACCCCAACTCTTGAAAAGAGGAGTGCCACAGAATTTGAAGCCATGTTTTAAAGTTACTATTTCTCCTTTGCAATACCTGTCTGCCATGCCACCCAGCCTTGGAGCCCATTTGACACACAGATCTTACACATAAATTCAGTTCCAGAAATAACTGTTGAACACTTGTGCAAAAGGTACCCTTATGTGTGGTGACATGATTTTGACAAAATACAGTTACACAATATTAAATCATTTTCTTAACTGCTCACCTGCAGGACTTACAGGTCCTTTAAAAGGCACTGTCAGTCTCCAAGAGCAGGATGCAGTATGTGTCATTTCCCTTATTATTTTGACATGGGAATGTCCTAGCACTAGTGTTCTGTGTGAGACATTTTGAAAACACGGACTTAGACAATACTTAAAGAGAAAAGAAATGGCCATTGTCTTTTATATTCTAGAACTTTGAACAGAACAGAGAAAGAGTAAAACATTTTTAGGATTATTTTTATCTTTATGTTTCTTACTATATGTTGACAGTATATAATGGTTGCATTCCTTGTGTGGACTGGCATGTGGAAATAACACATCTTTATCCATTTTTCATCCCCTTTCCCCTCCCCTCCCTCTCTCCCTATCTCTTGCTGTCCTTCCCTTTTGCAAAAATTCTATCTTCCTACTTTCTATCATCTATCTTGCATTTTGATTTTTAATTTACTTTTAAAAATTAAGGACAAATCAAACACGCCTCTTAAAGATGACTTAAGTCTAACCAGAAGACAGCCACAGACTTGTAGGCAACACGAGCACAGTCACGGGCTACTGAAGCATACATAGAGGCATCCTAGCATTCAGATGGAAGCCTAAGTATGTCTCTGCTTCAAGAAATATTAGTCATAAACTACCTAGAGTCTTTTATAGGCTTTTCACTCTTTCTGAACATCTTAATTAAAAGTTAAAATGACTGACAATGTTGGCTTCCTCAAGAACTAAAGGAGCATCCACAGAAGTCCATGGAATGTGCAGTGTCTTGCAATCTTTGCTGAGGGCAAAGTAACCCCATAAAACAGTATGATATTAATTATTTATTATAAGGCTATGGAAGAAGTCATGGTATAGGGCTTCTTTCATGAGGATTTCAGTTTGCAAGTTACAGGACAGAAAGGAAATAGCTTTGAAATTATAGGAAATCAGAGACAGGAAATCTTAGTTTGGGTCACAAGCTATAATATCTTTTGGTCAATGACATTTGATGAACCTCAACAATCACTGGAGGGGGTAGGGAGCCTATTAAGTTGTTTCAAGATCTGGATATGTTCATGTGGAGAGATATATGGCTTCATATTGCTTTCAGCATATTAAGGTGCCATTCACAAACAAGATGATCTATGGTAGTCATCATTCACAACTCACTGCAGATTGAAAACAGTACCCCAACAGTACCCTCCAGACAAAATGCAAAGTACAGAGATCTGAGCAGTCTGATTTTGATTTGGGAAGCAGATGAGAGGGCAAAAGCTGCCCTGATGCTGCAGGGACCTCTGGGCTCTTGTGCCCATCCTCATAAAGACAGACATGGAAGATGAGGGAAGAGCAGGGCCAGACTAGTAGGGATCATGGTGAAATACACAGGCCGTCAGCCTCTTTCTCTCTTCATTCTATCTACTGTGGACAGCTGCTCCCACTCAGGCGATATGTAGGCAAGGGATGTAGGAGAACTAGGACAAGGAGCCCGGGGGCCTCTTGCAAAGCATAGTATTGAGTTCACAATTCCCATCTCGCAAGAGGAGTGACTCCTACATGCTTTCTTCTTTGCCATTTATTTGCTTTTCTTCTTGTTGTTAGCCATGTCTTAAGGGATCACCTACACAGGGCTTTCAGGGGGGTTGGAGATGGTAAGCAGGCAAGACATGAGGCCACATGGCATTGCACAGGGAGAAAGTGGGTCCTCTGGGGGTCTCTCTTCCCTGATTCTTAGCCTCATCACATCCAGGAGGAGAACTGGTATCTGCCGGAACACATAACAGGGCCCAAGAGAACAGAGTAACATTGTCTTTTTATTCTAAAAAGAATAGTAAAAGAAAAAAAAACAATAGCAGCATACCAACATCGCAAACATAAACAAACCACAGCAAGAACATTAAAAGTGATACAGGATTTGAAAACAAAATGATAGGAATTAACAGTGGTTGTTTTATTACATATTGTTATCTTCAATTACATTGCTCAGATTACCAGATGTAAGAATGGAAAATTGTTCAAACCATTAAAGAGAATAAAAAAAATAACTATTAGATAACACATTAGAGATAATACAGAGTTTCACTAGACAAGATGGTAGGAATTTACCAATGGTTGTTCCATCGCATATGGTTGTTTTCAGATCAGTTGCTGAGACTGCCAGGTATAAGCATGCAAAATTGGTCAGAACATAAAAAATTTTAAGTGTTAACTGTTCCTTTCACTATACCATCAGACATCAGCCGTACAGTTTTCCCAGATATATATATACATATATCTTTTTTTTCCTTCCTTCTTTCTTTTTTCTTCTTTCCCTCATCCCAGTCATTTCTTCTTTTGAACAATTTCTTTCTGTTTCATATTATCTATTGTACATTTTGAGTTTTAGTTGCTTGTTCAGGTTCCTACCAGTGTAACATTGTTTTGTTCACATTATGTTTGTCTTCAGTATGTTGCAAGTGACTTTGATTTTTTATTTATACTTATATTGTCTCCTTTTGAAATAAAGGTAAGTTTAAAAAGGAACCAATTTAAATATAAAATATTTAGTTTAGTTCAGGTGGCAAGAGTATGTGGCAAAAATAAAGGGCAGAAGCAAGTGATTAAAGCAAGGAATGTTTGGACCCTGTATGACCCCAGGGAAATTGAAGCCCTGAGAGTTTTGATAAACTGCAAATAGTCATATTAAGTGAATTTCTGTCTTCATTAACCCATTTGTTTATCTGTGTGTTTTAATATGAAAAGGCCTGACGGTATGCTGTACAGAGTGTTGATACCAAGTCTCCTGCCTCCTGCCCCAGCTTCTTTCTATGGTCAGGAGGTTCTCATGCTTCTTTGCAGATGGAGACAAAGGACCTAGGAGGGAGAGGCTGCCATTTCCAACCAGAACTGTAATATGCTATTAGATTGCCCTGGGCTTCAAGCAACAAAATAGTCAACTAAAATTTAAAACAATTAGGTTATTAATGTACCTCTTAATCAGAAGCCCTAATCAAACATTCCAATGTTAAAGAGTGGTAAATATTCACCCAAATAAAATAATACACCTTAAAAATATTCTGAATAAGACCTTAAACAAGAGATTTAGGCGTTAAGTCAAATGAAGTAGCAGCCAATATCTCTCCCCTCTGTCCCAAGGATAATGACCACCTAGATACAGGGGTAGAGGGTAGTATCTGGTTTCCCTAGGAAGCATAATGACAAAGAGATGGTTGCCAGGGGCAGATGCTGAGAGAAAAGGCTGCCTGCAGTCAGAGTGTGTGAGGATGGAGCCAGGGCACGGGTTATCAAGGAGGGAAATGCAGATGAGATCAGAGAGGCCTCACGTTCCTGGGTGAGGGCACAAGCAGGCCAGAATGCAAACCTTAGACAAGACCTGTAAGGTGCCTGTATGTCTGTCTAGCCTTTGTTCTTGAACTTTTTATAGAAGAAGAACCTACACAGATTAAAGGGCATAAGTCATAAGTGTGTAGTTTGATGAATTTTCCTAAACTGAACACACCTTTGGAAAGAGCACTCAGATCCTTGAAACAGGATATTATTAACACTGACCAAGAAGCCCCCTCATAATATCCCTCTAGTCATTAACTCCCAGAGAGGAACCACAGCCCTGCTTTCATACCTTCTACGGAAGAACACAGTCATGCAGTGCACCTACTCCGCTTTCTTTCACCATATATTATGTTTGCAAGACTCCGTGTTTGGTTGTGCTTCATTCATTCTAATGACTGATTACTTTCCAGTGTGAATTTACAATACTGCATTTACCTTTCCTCACACACAAGCTTTGGGGTAGTTTCCAGTTTGGGGATATTACTGAGACTGCTGTTAGAGATTTGAGTGCCTATTTATATTATATTATATATATATATATTCCTGCTGGGCATTTCCCTAGTAAGAAAAGGATGAGACACCAAGTCCAGCCTCATTTTGCTCTGTTCTCACCTTTCTTTACAGGTCCTCCAATGAGCATTCTTACGCACACCATTTCTTCTTCTTGTAACTTGTCGTCCCTCACTCTACACCTGGCTAGTCCCCATGTGTCACTGAGATGTGGGATAAAATCTCATTTTGAGGGAGCCCTTCCCTGACTTCCTATCTTGCATACTCCATTTCTTGCAAGGTTTTAGCTTTACCAATCTTAGCATGATTTTATCTGAGTGGTAACATATTTTACCACTGCCTTGTTCCCTGCCTGATGCTATATAAGATCTAAGCCGTACAGAGAAGACATCGGATTATTCGACAGTGGCAACCTCCCAGAGCCTAGAATAGTAGGTGGCATGAGAGTGGCTACTAAATGATTATTCTTTAGGTAACTGGCTGTACCCAAGGCCAGCGGCTCTCTAATAAGCCACAGTTTTAGTTAATGGGACACATGTAATTATTCAAAGGGAGATTCAAGTGTCCTCATAAGGCCAAGTCCCATGTTGAGGTGGTTCCTCAAATCCCCCTGAACTGTGAATGAAGCCAGTATGCAGACAGGGGCCAGGTGGCCCTTGTACGATGAAAAATCTGTCTTCAGGGACCTGAAGCTGAATGTGCTGTAAAGGAGGGTGGCATCTCTCCAACTCTGTCCTTCAATTTCTCCCTTTCCTTTTAGGACAATTCCCTCTGATCACCCTTTTTTGGAGAGGTAACAGCTGGGGAACCTCCAAGCCTGCATGTGTCAACAAACCCCTACCTCAAATCATGGCCAGCTTCCATTGTTTCTGGGTATTAGGATACTAACTTGTGAAAAGATATTAATGTTTAATAGCCTTCTCATATGTATGGGAACCAAGATGTATTTCCGAAATTCTTTTTCAGAATTACAATGCCAACTTCATTTCTAATAGATGTCAGTGATTCGTATATGCAATAAAAATAATGAAAGTACAATATATGAATGTTAGACAAAACATTTAACAGCATGCTACACCTCCCAGGAGAGTCTCCATATTCCTTTTTCACAGGACTCTCCTAATGCACAAGGGAGCTGACAGCACAGAGAAGCACTGAAAAGGAAGGAGTGGAAGATGGTGATTTGGAGCTTGAGACATTGCCCTTGGTTACTCAAAACATAAGGAGTATAGTAGGGGCTGGTGCTGTAAGACAGCTCAACGAACTTGAAAATTGATCATTTCTTTCCAAATGTGAAGGTGCCGTTCTTCTATGGACATTCACCATGAGGAACCGGGTAGGTCATGAGTTAACAGAAGATGAAGACAGAGTCAACACAAGTTTCAGGAAGGTAATGCGATTTTTAATAGCAAACATAAGTACTCAGCTTAGAAAGAAAATTAAATGTCTATAATGCATATGTATGTATGATAGTACTTTTTAAAGTGCCAACATTTATTATTTTTAATTAAATATCAAATCACTGAGGGTAATAAAGAGAATAAAGAAAGATTTTACAGTTGAGGAGTAAAGAATTCAGGTCATATTGCCACAGATGCTGCTGTGTTTCTCCTTCTCAGGAGATGTGTTCTAATCAATTTATTGATTCTTTCAAGAAAATGGGAAACAGGGAGACAAACTTCCTTCATGTCTGTGTGTGTGTGTATGTGTGTGTTACTAGAGATGGAACCCACAGTTTTGTACTTGCTAGGGAAATACTCTGCCACTGAGCTATAACCTCATCCCTCTATTTTATTTTGAAACAAGGTTTCACTATGTTGCCAGGCTGAACTTGAACTCATGATCCTCCTGCCTCAGCTTTCTGAGTAGCTGGGATTACAGGCAAGCAGAATCATACTAGGCTTCTTCCCCATCACCATATATTCTCCCAGTTGACATGAACCTACTAAGCCATATTTTGTCTGTCTACTCCATGCTAGTTTTCCATTAACACCAAAAAAATTTAAATATTTTAATTTTTATTTTGAAATATTTATTTGGAAAATAATATATTCAAAATAAAATAGCATTATTCATAGGAGCCAAAGAGTTTATTTCTAAGATGTTTCACAGTCAAGTTTTCTAGTCATGTGTACAACATAGTTCTTACAGACATATATAGAAGACCCAGCAACTACTGATCTTACTACCTGTAGTGGGCTATCTACTAAACCATAAATGTGCCATAACTGTCAACCCACCAAGCCTGGCACACTCCCCAGTTTGGAACACCTACCTATATCATCCATTTGACTAACTTCTGTACCTGTTTAAATCTAGCTGTTCTTTAGGAGAAGACAATGGCCCTATTCAACAAAACCCTTCATTACACCTTCTTATCTCACCTAGACCTTTTACTTGAGTGGGGCCTTTTCTCCAATTTCATGTTGTTTTGAAGGACACCAACATTGGTTTCATGCATGACTCCAGGACTTGATTGAGAGTCTCAGAGGGCAAAAGCCTATCTTGTTAGACTTCCTTTCCTAGGATCTGACCCTGGGTCCGGCACACACTGGTTGCTAAATGTATATTTCAATGAATGAATGAGCCTTTGGATCAATAAAGGAAGGAGTAAAGAATTAATGAGTAGGCCAGGCATGGTGACTCATGCCTGTAATCCTAGCACTCAGAAGGCTGAGACAGGAGAATTGCCATGAGTTTGAGGCCAGCTTGGCTACATAGTGCATTCAAGACCCGCTTGAACTACAAAGTGAGACCGTGTCTCAAAAACAAAACAAAATAATTGATGAGTTTTTGAACCAGTAAATTAGTGATTAAAGAATGAATAAAGAGTGGGCCATCTGAAGTCAAGAGGAATTCTTATGGTAGTGATCTATCATAATGATGAAGGAAAGATGGTTTCACCATGAGTGATTCCTTCCTCTCCCCTTTTCTTCCAAATTATTTACTAGTTTGTTTATCATTTATCTTACCGTACTCACATGGGGGTCTTATCTGTTGGGAAATATGGTAGTGGGGAAGGTACACAAGTTCTTACCTACAGCCATAGACTGGGAAGGCTTTCTCAGGCCAAGAAGATAGCCCAAAATGCCTCATATCCTCTGAGAAAACAAGCTAATGATACATTAATTTAAATTGTTAAAACATATATATCATAAGAGTTTCCAGATCAAAGGCAAGTAGAAATACATTTATCTAGGACAAGGATGAGCTATTACAGATCCACTGTCCCTTATTTACAATTCCAAAATTTAAACACTGAAAATCAAGTTTTATCATAACTCATTTGGCAACTATGTGTGGTTTTTATTGACTCCCCTTAGAGGAAAATAGTCTTATGCTTAGCTGCAGAAATAATTTCATGTCCAGTTGGGGGTTCTGTCCAGATCCTACTGAGGGTGTTACTTAAAATGAAATACTGTAATAATGTTTTTTCTAAAATCCAAAGATGATTTCTGAAACACTTCAAGGTATAAGGACTCAGGACAAGGAACTGTAAACCTGTTCTATATCCAAGAGCTGAGTTATCAAAGCTTATAGGATGCTAAAAGTTAAAAGTTAAAAGATTCCAAGAAGAATGGATTAAAGATAGAGAACAATCTCAAGAGGGAAGAATCAGGAAACAGAAGCTCACAAATCAGTGACTATCTCCTATGCACCATATCACATCTCAGAAGACATGGGTGTATATTATGATTCCCCCAGTTGCTAACAAGAAACAGCTGTCCTCACACTTTAGCTTCCAAGTCACTCCCTTGGCCAGGGTCCCCAGATGGCCAAGCACCCTCATCACCATTGTTGACTTGTTTGTTTTGAAATGACAAAAGCTGTGCCCTGAGATTGCTTTGCATGTGTGCCATTTTTTAAGCATCTCTGTCCTCACTGCCCAGATCAGGGCCTGGCATAGAAGAGACAGTACCAGGACTCTTCCAAATGCACTTCTATATGCTTTCTCATTTAATTCTTAAAATGACTCAAGATTGACTCAATCACTCAAGGTCAAACCATCTTTCCTTCATCATTTTAGTGGCTCAAGAAAGTGAGGTATGTACCAGGGAATTAAAGCACTTGCCCAACATCACAGACAATTCATGAGACTTGCACCAAAGTAGCACTATCGTACCTCCCATCTGTATTGACTGCACTCCAAACGTTAAAGGTAAAGTAAAATGTTTGGTCAAGAGAAAGGTCTACCAATAAGAAAAGCAGGTTAATAGAGGAAAACTGAGGAAGCAGAGTCAACCTGATGGTGAGGCACACATGGAACCAGTACTCTGCTTAGGTAATGAAAAGCAGGGCCTGCTGGAAAAACTCCATAAACATCTGCAGCAGGTGAACCTGTCCAAGGTGAGGGTGCGACCTCCTCTGTGAGAACAATGTCCAAGGGAGATGCTAATGCTGCATGACTCTCCTCATGTAACCTGACTCTCCTCACAGTGAAGGATGATTCAGCCTGGTTCCTATGCCTCTTCCATGACCTCCTCCTGACCTCTGGAAGATGGGTGCTAGATCAGAGTGAAGAGTGAGGGCATGGTGGGGCCAGTGTTCAGGGATGATGCACCCTGCTTAGCAGTGAACAGGCCCCAAGAGTCACCCATGCCCAGGACTTTGCCCACCATGGAAGGGAGCATTTCTCACACACTCAGTAGGTCTCTGCTTTCCAGTGGACACCTCACTTTGAGCACCTTGCAATCGGGTCAGAATGTGTCCTGTGAACTGTCAGCCAGGCTTCTGATTTCTTGGTGGCAGCACCAGAGAAACTGCACCAAGCTTCCAGATCCTTTCTTATTCCTGGCCAGGCTTAGCTTACTGGAGACACCCAAGAGATGATTCTTTCCCTGCTACCTAGAGATCGCTTGTCTTGCCCCTTTATCCCAGTACTGTAGGTTGTTTTTGTTGGCTGAAGCCACACTAACCTCAGGAAATGAACTTTGAAGAGGTGGTTCATGTGATTTAGTGAAGCAGGAATCACCTGATCTCCACAGAACTTGTTAAATGAGGAGTCTTAGGCCTGGTGTAGACTCAATAAATCAAAACTTTGGCCTGCTGTCCCAGGCTGTGCATCTCAACAAGTCCCCTAGGTGACTCTTATGTAGATGATGCACAGAACACTTTGGAGAAACACCTGTGTAGGCTTTGATAGTCTAGCTTTTCAAACACTGTCCCTATCTGTGCCCTTGGATGAGTTACAGGATCTCCTTTTATCCAAGTAAGATTGTCTCCAAGGTGTTCTGGAGATGCCTGAAACAGCAGATAGCATAAGCCCACAATATGCTATATTTTTCTTATACATACATATCTGTGATATAGTTTGAATTATAAATTAGGCACAGTGAACAATAATAAAAATAAATAATAATGAGCTAGAACAATTATAACAATAAAAAATTACTTTCAACTTAAAAATTGTCTGTACGAAATTTTCCACTTAGTATCTTTAGACTATAATTAACCCTGCATACTTGAAACCATGGTAAAACTGATAAAGAAGGTGTACTATCATTCCTCTGAGCCTCAGCTTTTCTGTGTAAATTGAGCCTAATGACACTTACTTTATGTGATGGCACAGATAAAAGGAAAATAGTACAGAAAGCGTCTGGCAGATAGTTGGCAATAGACAGTGGCTGAGACACTCCTGACCTATGAACTAGTTTAGTGGCCTTCCACAACCCTCCTCTTGACAGCAGCTTCTAAGACGTTGGACCATATTTCAGGCTTTCACTCGCTGAGCAGAGACTGTCTGTGACAGGCAGACCACCCCAGAATTTGCCTGCCATTGGCTAGATAGCCCATGATCTTCAAGCTTCCCTGGGTAGAGTCTGGGTGAGCTATGCACTAACCATTCAGTACTTTGGAGTCCTGCTTTTGTCATGGTCCATGGCCCTAAGAATAGAAAAGTTTTTGGAGGGTCAACCTTAGCATTTTTCAACTGGACAGTCATTTCAGATGGCCCCATTTTCTACAGAAGGTATGGCTAGTAAGGTGAGGGCCTGTGCTCTTCCCTGCCATCGACCACTGATGTGCTGTGGAACCATAAACCAGGCACTTGACCTCCTCTCATCTTGCCTGAGAATGGGAGCAGTTGCTCCAACACTCCCCAACCCACCTGGCTGGTGTGGAAATCTAATGAGGTCATGTTTATGAACGTGATTTTTGGATTGCAAAAGTGGCACAGCTCTGCAGAGTCTTAAGAGGCTATTATTTAAAATTTTATAAGTCAAAGTAAATGTGGTCCATTATTACTGTTAGTAGTAATAATTAGTGTATTAAACCACACCAGAGAAGAGAATGTTCTCCCACTGGCTTCTTTAGCAGAATCTATTGTGAAAGCATTTCTTTAAAAAAACAAAACCAACAAAGCTGTAATGTTCTGACACATCATTATGCACAACTTTCTTTTCAATTTTGAAAGAGAAAGTTTAAACAGATGACACCTGAAACATTAGGTTAGGATTTTTAAAAGATTTTATCATATGATAATGTTCTTTCAAAATGACTTTTCATAGGGGTGGGGGTAGAAGCTCAGCTGTAGCCCCAGTGGGCATTCCAATGGGAAATGAATGACAGTCTCAAGCTAGAGATCAAGGCCGGTGCCTGGGAAGCACCCACATGAAGGAGGACTTCCCCACCACCCAGACGGTACAAGCTATTGCCACTAAGTGTCACCAGGAGCCCCTGGAACGCACTGCAAAGCTCTAGACCCAAGAGGGGCTGTTGTCTACTCAGATGATGGTGTCTCTCCTGAGTCTGAGTCTCTACCACTCTGCCATTGCTAGGAATTCAGAACTATGAGTTTAGCATTTACTTCTCCCATTTCACGCATGACAGAGTTAATGCATCAGGTCTCTGGAACAAAATGCGGTATTGGGAAGATTCAAGCCCATCATTTCTTCCTTCACTTCCTCCCACTCTCCTTCCCTACCTCCCATTTAACCAATCGGTTGGCAGTGTGTCACAAGAGCCTATCTACACAGACATTCTACACAGAAGAGCCAGGTGGCCTCAGGTAGTGTGCAGGTCAGGAGGCTGATGCCCTGGCACAAGGTACCATTTTGTGGCACAGCATTAAGTGCAAAATGTAGGGCAAACAGGAGGCAATGAAATAGCCAAGTTAGCCAGGGCTCTTCAACAATACTATGAAGAAATGCATAAAACCAGGGAGAGGGAAAACACAAGCTTTGGGTGAGCTGCTTTGGAATCAAGTCTCAGGTCAGCCTGCTCTGCTTGTTATGTGACCCTGGGTACCAGTAACCCCGGCAGTAACGTGAGGGTAAAACTCATGTCACAATGCTGTTGTAAAGAGCCTGACACAGTGCTTCATGCCTTAGCAACACCCAGATAACACCTAGATAGGAATGCCTGAAGCACACGCCCTGTATTTATGTAGATTTGTAGGGCATACGACTGTAGATTGACTCCTTCACAGCCTGCATGGTCTTGCCCTGGTCATTTCATAAGCCCTGTAGTCATATGACCCCTTACTGTATCATATATGACTCTTAGGCCCTTGGTTTAGCAGTACGACCACTAGGAATTGAACTCACAATAGACCAATAGTGATACTGTTCTGGGCTATGTCCCCCTTAATTGTTACAAACTTGTATTTAGAGGCAAATGTCTTTTGTTTTCCCTGACTTCACCACTATGGTGACTGGGCAGTTCTTTACATGTTATGTCTGAGTCTCACAGTATTTGAGAACCTCGTGAAAAATTTTAATGAGCATGTGCATGCTTTCCACCAAGCTTCCCTTGGACAGTTTTGAGTGAATCATTAAAAGAATTCTACATTTAATTTAAAATAAATGACCTAACAAGAATTTTAAAAATTCTAGTATCTATTGCTGGTGAATGTGTAGAGAGGTGAGCATTTTTGTGAACTGTTAGTAGGAGCAGACATGTTATACCTTCTTTGTAGAGCAACTTAGAAATGCATGTCAAAAACCTTATTAATGTTGGTGCTTTAAACTTAGCCTAGTGAAACTACTTGTAAAAATTTACCCTGATAATAATAGATGTGCATAAATAATTATCTTCAAGTATATATGTTGCATAATCCTTTATAATAGTAAAACTTTGGAGACAACCTATTGTTGTACAATAATAATAAAGTCTCATTAAATACATTATGATACCATCAAGATGGAATTTTACTTGTAGTCAGTTAAATTACCTTGTAGAAGGGATATGTAACATCATAAAACATGGCTAGAATATATTCATGGATAAAAAACAGTGCTGAACGCATTTTGCACAGTCTAATCTAATTTTATGAATTTTTAGAAAAATGTTTAAAAATGAACTAGACATAGCTAATCCAAAATGTTAGCAGAGTAACGTCCCAGTTGTGGGACTGCTAAAGATTTCTGTGCACACGTTCTTAACATTTTCCAAATTTTCTGTAATCAATGTTTTTCTTGCATAGTAGAAGAAAGAAAAAAAAATGTAAAGGCTAAAGTTTAAAATCAGTGGATTTCAATTCAAATGGTATTCACTTTTTCGTAGCTTGTATCAGAATAAACCATTTATTCACTCTGAGCCTTTTTTCATTAATAAAAGATAGTACCTCCCTAGTGGGGTGGTAAGAGAGTAACATTAGGTAACATGTGTACAGTGCCGTGCACACAACACAAGCTCAATAACTACGTGCTCTGCTCACTTCATCCTCTCTAAGCTCAGTAACAAGAGCAGACGACATTCTTAGTTATCATGGCTGTTTGTTCAGGCAAAGATTCACAAGCAAAGGATGACCAGAGCTTAAGCCTAACACTAACTAAACCAGATAGGATGATGGCCATTGAGGAGTGTGAAAGAAGGGAGGCACAAGCGAAGGTGTGAAAGCACGCTGTAGGGGACAATCAATCTAGACCATTATTCTTCTTGTCTTTTCCTCTTACTCTACCATCCAGATCCACAAACGCTGACCTCTCATCCTATACTGGTGCCAAAATACTTTTCATTTTACAACTCTATTAATTATCTAAGTAACAAATTACTCAGTGACTGTGGCTTCATTTAAAAAATGCGAATGGTATGCATTATCCTAAGCAGCTTTTGTGGCGCAAGGATCTGGGAGTAGCTTAGTTGGCAAGTTCTGGCGTGGGTAGTTCTGGTAGGTCATAAAATGTCAGCTTGGATAGCGCTCATTTGAAAGTTTGACGGGAGCCAACTAACCCATTCTAAGATGGCGCACACAGACAGTTGGTAGGTGGGTATTAGTCATTGGCAGGAGGCTCCAGTTCTTTGCCCCATGAACTTCTCCAGAGAACTCTGAGTGTTCTCATAAGATGGTGGTCCATTTCTCCACAGAGAGGTGGTTGATTTCCCCACAGGGTTAAAGAGAAAGGAAGTAAGCTACCAACATTTTACTGGGAATTATCCAAAGACAATGTTCTTGTCTCTTTTGCTCAACACACTGTTGATTCTAATAATAAACAATATAGCAGGAGAGTAATAAAGATATTTGGATGTGGAAGGAGCAAATAAAACCATTGAGGTAGAATTTACTATACATTTATCAGATGCTAAGCATGAGTATAAGCAATTAACATTAATTAGCTCTCATGCTTTTTTTCCCACAGCCATCGACAAGGAAGTTACTTTTATTATACCCATTTTATAGAGAAAGAAATGAACCCAGGGAGATAAATATGCTGGATTACTTAGGTAAGAATTGATACAACTATTCCAAGCTCAGGGAGTTGGGTTTGGAATCATCTCTTTAACTATTAAATGATGTTGCCTGAATGTCTTCAATAATCTACAGATTCATGGAGTCTAAGGAGTCAAGGTCTAATTGTTAGGACCAAGTGAAAGTTCCCCGGGAATTTTCCCTGTCTGAAAGGGCCACCAGAGAACCTTCACTCACCCTTGGAGGGAATTTGCTTCTAACCATCTCTATGAAAGTTTTTGATATATTTATGTCAGCACTATTTATAAATCATCCTATTATTTTGCTTGTAAGTCTATACTGCAAGCTTGTGCTTTCTTATAATTCTTCATTACTGCCAGAGGAGTAAAGCCCTGTAACATTCTCATGTTTTAATCCTCATAGCTTAGCAAAGCATGTGGCCTATGATAAGATGAGTGAATATGTAAATATTATCTGCTTCCATGGTACCCTTCCTCGGGCTAATTTTCAAAACTTCTCAAAAGTAGCCTAAGTTATACTTCATTTATTGAATGGATAGTTATGGTCTTAAGCAAGGACTATAATCACATCAAAATGGAAAGGCTAAGCAAATGATGGCTTCTCAGGAAATTCAGCAGCGAAATCTTCACTATGGAGTGTCTTCCATGAGTAACCCTCATCCTGAAAAATGAGCATGAGCCTCTGGCTCTGTCCTGGTAAGTTAATGAGAAACTATATTTAAATACTGCACTCACCACAGTATCCCCAAGCACAGTGTCTCCAACTACTGATCATATGAATCACCTGCCTCCAGCCCTTCTAGTTGCTTTGATAAGAGGAGGCTTAGAGAAGCTCTTTGGGAGGTCCCAAAACTGACATGCAGCAAGAAATCAGCATTAATGTCCCCTTACCTTTTCTAACCACAGGGCTCTGCAGGGCTCAGAAATGCTCACGGGCTCTCCAGGAGAGCTGGACAGGCTCAGTAATGCAATGGGAAAGCTGTGAAGAGTCAGAGTAACATTCTTTTAAAAAGTGGGAAAGTCTCCCAGACTTTCTAAGGGAAAGTAGACGTGGAGCATAAATGAATATGGAATTAGCCCTAACAGGCCCAGAGTGGGCCATTGGGAGATGAGAGGTCATATCCTGAAGTTGACACCTCTGTGGAATAAAAAATGCTGTGGCCGAGGGACAAGAGATGTGACCTTCATAAGGCCTTCCTCATGTCAAAACCTTGGTTTCCTCCTTGTGAAATGAAGAGAGGTGGTTGTCTTGCCCCTTCCTCCTGGAGTGTTCTGACAGTGACAGTATGCAAATGAGGGGTCAGGTGTTACCTGTTATTTTTGAGGATGAAAGCTGGAAATATCAACTTTATAACAATATTTTAAAGAGACATTAGTGTGATTAGCATGTTTACTTTAGCAACAGAAAAGGAAGCAACCAATTCCTAGTGAAGGTTTACACAGCAGCAAGTTGGTCTTTTATGAACTCAGAACTACAGTTCCAAGATAGCCCTAGCCCATGTGGCCCACCTGGGGATGCATCTCCCTGTTCTGACAGGTTTGTTTGACTCAGCCCTGTGTAAATACCTTCCTGTACCTCAGGCAGGACCTGGTGTAACATAGGTGCTTATTAGATAAAGAGTGAACTGCACTGGATTGAATTGAAACCTGCTTGAAAAGCACTGCATTTTAGATTAGCCCAAAATGCTGTTATTAGTACAAGCTGCCTCTGAGTCTTTACATCAATTTGATAGGAAAAGATGGGGCAACATTCTGCTTTTCTCAGGATTGTAGCATGAAGAGTATCTCGTCAGAAAATGACAGAATAGAATTAAAAACAGTTCTGTTAAGCTCTGAGACCTGAGTTCTTTCTTGCACAAAGTTGGATACTCTGGCATACCCAGTCAGCCCAGTATTCAGTATAAAAATACTCTCCAGAAGCATGTTGATGATACCTAGTGTTTGAGCAACAATATACATGGATTCTCCACTAAAATGTAGAAGTATACTTGACAATACCAAAAGGGTCATGGAGAGCGGAGCTTTGGAATGCTGTAAAACTTTCTTAACATCCCTCCATGTGAATATACTGAGCCAGCCACCTCCTCTGGTCCCTCTTGTGATACAGAGAGGAAGGCCAGATGGATAGACTCCCTGATAACTTTATCAGTGATGATGTCAACATAATAACCTGTGGACTGATTATTTTTTCTGTTTAGAAAAAACCTCACTGGGCCATTGGTGGGTGCAGATGACAGCTCTGTGCTAGAACTTAATAAGGCATGCTGGTTGTAGTGAGTGTATGACCTTGAGCAAAAGCAGTACATTAACCCTATAAGTTCTGAACATCATTATTACAAAATTTGACCTAGGTGTCTGAACTTTGCTGAACTATGGTTTCAAACCATAGTTTGAAAGGTAGAATGCCCCATTAAAAAGGTAGAATGCCCCTTTTCAAATGAAATCAACATAACCCCAGTATGTAAAATATATTCAAGCAGACATAGTTGACTCTAGAACGGGGAGCCTGTGGCCCCTCACCCTTTATCCTCTGTTTGAGGCAGCCTCAGTGAATTTCTTGAGAAACATTATTACCTGGCCAAAGAGTGCAGACCTACTCTAAAATGAGTTATTTCCTTAACTGCCTTTTGACTATCATCATAAAATTAGAAATGTAGAGGGTTTTTTGGTAATTAAATCAGTACTGATACCAACACTCGAAAACATCATACTTACAAATGGATTAAACCTTTTCTACTCAGATATTGAAAGGAAGAAACATGTTAACTTTTTTAAAAATCATAGTTAAAGCACCTGGGAATATTTTCTGTTGACCAAGAGTTTAGAGGTCTAAGGGGGATAGGACAAGGCCAGCACGGTTGAGGCCTCTATACTGGACAGGAGTCCCTTGGCATCCAGCCATCTCTACGCCCCACATCCACAGGAGAGCAGTACGGAAAACAATCCAGTCAAGTGTTGACAGAATTAATTTGGCTCTATTTTCAAGCGCTCTTGGTTCCTTTGGCTAAGAAGTTAGAAGGCTCCGGCTGAATCAGATACACTTTGAAATTTCCCCTCAAACACAGTTTTTCTAGGGAAATAAAGCTCATGACAGGAGAGGTTAACTATATTTGATTTCCTCAAAGCCTATTGCCTGCCTTCGTGTGAACTGTCTGACTTCTTTTAGACATTAAGCTCATGGTTCAGTAACATCATATTTTTCAGAGGACAGTAAATATCTGCTCTTTATTAATTTCTTTTCTCTAATCTTCACCATATTAGGTGAATTAGATGTTATCCCTCAGTTTTGCTGAAAAAGTAACAAGGCAGAGCAAGAATACATGACTTTCCCATGTATGATAGACTTTGATTTTGAATTCAGGATTCTGATGTCACTGTTCCAAATTGGCTACACCAGGTTGCTTTGCAAATCTCTGTCCTTCCTGGTGTAGCAAATTTGTCATCCTGGGCATGATGACACATCACAGAATCACCCTGAGAGCTGTGGATTTGGACAGAGTCGAATCAGATTTTCTTCAGGCAAGAAGCTGAAGGAGTGTGTTGATCTTTGCTACTCAGACTTGGCAGCTGGAGAGGGGGAAACTGGCAAATATAAGATGAGGGGTTGCAGGGACAGCAGTCAGCATAAGCACATTTCAATTTTAGGCAGATGCTGGAAATAGTATTAAGGGTGGATGAGACAGGAAAGAAACTGGAATTAGAGACAGCGGTAAAGGGAAGACTGCTGCAGCCGTGGACAAATGAGGAGTGATGTGGTTACACAGAGGAAGGCGGCTCACGGAGGCAGGCGCCCAAGACAGGGGTAGCAGCAGCAAGCAAAAGAGAGTTGCCCTCAAGGAGTGCCCGACTAGTTGCCAAACTGAGTAATAAAGTGGTTCAGTACAGCATAAGGTCACAAAGCCTCTGGCCAGGTCAACAGAGGTGCAGGTGGAAGCTGAGGAAAAACTCTACCAGTAGCCAGGTCTAAGGAGAGCTAGCCAAGTGAGAGAAGAAGGTGTGGCTTGGGCTGTATGTGCTCTGCGCCCAGCTCAGAGAGGCTGCAATGGCCCACTATAGTGATACAGGTAGAGATGGGAGGCCAGACAGGGCCCAAATAGCAAGATGTTCATCAGATTTTCCATGATCTACTCCAGGCATCAGGGATTATAATCTTCTATAATATGCCATAGGTTAGAATATAAAGTCCAGAATATATAAATAGCTTGTCCAAAATCTCTCCTCTCAATTCTATCTTCAGCCTAAGGTCCACTGTCCTGTAGTATGAACCTGAACAGGTTGGAAGTGCAGAAACTCAAGTCCCCCCACACCTGCTAACCCAGCGTCTGAAGTGGAAAAGATCTCCAGGTGATAGCTAGATGCTTTAATCTGAGCAGTACTGCTCTGGAGGATGCACACTTTGTTGAACTCCTGCCTGCTGCTAAACATCTGCAGAGCTCGGCTTCCTGCAAGTCGAAGAAGTACATGTATGGGAGGAGGGAATGGGTAGTCTCACTTAGTGGCAGTGGGAATGCCCACTCTGCCCCCACCCACCAAATAATTATCAGCGCCCAGGCAGGTGGAGCCAAGTCCCCCAGATTGCCCTGCTTGTGGTACAATACACATGTGATTAATCACTGTTTCTAGAGGTGCCTCATCAATCACCACCTCAGAGTACCCAGGAGAAAGGGGTCATGGTAGAGGAGCACTGAGCACTAAGAAGCACAGAGGCTCCTGGTCAGCGATAAGATGGGTGCATGGAGTTGGGATGAAGGAGATCTTGACTAAAGAGCATTAGGCATTCACCCCGGCTCCTCTGATTGGTAATTAAGTGACTCATCTACTGGCCGACAGTCCTGCATGTTCCCCCAGGCATCTGTTAGTTCTTCGAAAACCACTACTGACAAAATGAGGTTTGCCCTTGGTACACAGATAATGAGACTGCGCTTGACAGGTGTGGCGCGATTAGAAAATTTCTACATGAAGCTCATTCTGCTAGCCACTCCACAGTAAACAGACTCATTAGAACTTGCAGGTCCCTGGAGGCAAAGCATGTTTGACATTATTAATTGGCTTTTCTGTATAAGGAGTCAAATAGATGAAAAGGTTTATCAAGCTGAAATAATTAATTTTGCCTGAATTCGCTGACAGTTCATTTCTCCTGTAAAAGACCATTTTAAGGTCCTTTTTTTTTTTTTCAAATTTCAAAGTTCAAAAGACATAATAGTGGCAAAAGTGAAGCTTTTTAGTAAATTATAATTAAAGGGAATTTAATTAACTTAGACCTGGGGAAGGGGAAAAAAAGGAATTGCTATCTGTGTCTATACAGAGGTCTAGATGGTTGAACATATCATAACTTAATAATGCATTAATTTTAATCTAATCAAAGTATAATAAAAGAGGTAATTATATGTTTAAAAATTACCAGGCTCCAATAGTGAGATTTTTAAACACTTACTACTTACACAGCTTCTAGTTAGTGAAGTCACAATTATTGTTCTCAAATTCTGCTTATTTAAATATGGAGGGTTACAGGAAAGAGGTTAATTGAATAAATCATTGTAAGAACCCATGTTCAAACTATGATGAACTACAAAGTTTGCATTCCCTGGTTGCAAAAGATATTTCTTCCCTTTTACTCTTATGTCTGTGTCTCTAAAAATAGCAAATTATTTCCAGCATTCCTTTATACGTACTCCTGAATGCTCCCACACCCACTCATTGTCATCCAAAGCCAAAATCTATTCCACATGAAATTCTACAAATTATTCCTTCATCTTCCAAAATTTAGCACTTTGATCTCCAATACAACATCACATCATGAGGCCTTCCAACCTGAACAGTTGGTGTTTACCAGGATTGGGGGCTTAATGACAAGAATCATGCATGGCAATAATACAGTGGGACTTTGATTTCCATAGGGGTCAATATTCTTGGCCATTTTATTGATGAGAGATTGAGATTTCTTTAAAGTATCCTAATGGATATAGCTGTTTTATAGCAAAGATACATCTTGCCTCATAGGCCAATGTATTAATTTTATGGTTCAAAGATGGGCTAGTGTTTCCCAAATCTCTACGGTCTTGCTGAAATATAATGGGCTGGGGGCAAAGGAATTATGAGGGGTGGATCTTCCGTATGTAGCAATAAGGCTTGGTCCAGTCCCTATGGGCCATCACCTCATTCCACCACAAGCTCAGCTCAAGCAATGTGAATGTCACCCTGGTAATGATTGGCTTCCTGAAGTCCTAATGACAATGATATGCAGTAGAATTGGACTTACCTTGTGGCCATTCTCCATTCTTAAGAGGAGGCAAGAGTTTGGTTCCTCGAAGCTCATTTTTATCATTCCTGAAATTCTTTGAAAAGTGACCTAACTCAAGTAAAATCCAATACAGAACAATTTACACACTCATGACATTATTTTGAAAAAGTCACTTCTATTCTTCCAAAACATCCTTAGTTTCCCCCATTTGAGTGAAGTGGAGGCAGGGCACATACTCATAGTCATTATATATACAGCATCTCAAGCTCTTCACAACTCAGTGAGATCATCCCCAAGTTAAAGATGACAAAACTGAGGCTCAGAAATAAAAAGTTTCCTAAAGTCACACATTTTGCAGCAGAGCTGGTCTGCCTGACTTCAAAGCCAGTGTAAGAAAGAATAATTCAAAAAGTAACAGATATCAAATTCCCAAACCATAAATACTTGTAACATTTACCAGAGAGTTAACATTTGGGGTAAGAAATGTCATAACCCAAAAAGCAAATATCTGCTTCGTTGCACAGAGGAATGCTTGGAAAGATGTATTAAAAAAAATCCTGGGAAACTTGAGACCTTCCAGGTCAGCACTCACAAACTTATTGTTCATCGTATTTCCCACTCCTGCTTCCTTATATTAGTTCCTTAATTAACTATATATTAATGTCCAGGGGCCATTATGATTAAATAAAAGCTACAGCGTGGGTAGATTGGGGAGGGGAGGAGGTTTCTTGTGCCAAGATTCAGGCCTGGAGCTGTCATCGCTCACCAGCATGTTTTCTTCCGAAGTCAATACGTTGTTCCATTTCAAACATGCTTAAAGAAAACACAAATTGATTTATTTGCAACTCTGAACTACTTATCAAATGATAATGATCACTGTAGGGCAAAACAAGGCCTGAAAATATGCCAAGCAATGCTTAGTCATTCTGGTGATGGAACTAATAATGCTTCTCTCTCTGTCTTTCTACAATTCTATGAGATGTAGCCACCCAGAAGGGGTCTGTGTAAGTGTGGTCAGTTCTGAAGACTCTAGAAAAAGCCTCCCCTACCCAGCACCTCTCTTTTATTCATTAACCCACCAGGGGCCAAGACTAATTAGATCAGCCTGCTCATTTTGAGCTGATAATTGATTTAAATAGGTTGCTCATTTAAAATAGAAGAAAAGCCTGCTAAACATTTGGTGCTTGGATCTTTTTTTTTTTCTTCTTTCCCTGCAACTTTCAATTGCTTGTGCAATGTAGCATAAAATGTAGAGGTCTCCCTTTTCTTTTCTCTCTCTCTTTTTAAAGGGGCCATAAAATTAATTACAATAAGTAGGCAACGGGCAGGGGCAGGGGGTTAACTGATGGCTCTAAGAGCAGCCGAGCTTGGGGAAGGCTGGCCACTCATGCTGCTTTCTGGCTGTAAGGGGGCCGTGGCTTCCTAAAGGAGTGCAGCCCCAAAGCCTTCAATTGTCCTTCATACTGATTCTGTCTTCATGGCAACCAGTGACTTTGCTAAGCTTCTAACAAAAGGCGCCTTCCTTTCCAATGATGAGGACATTTTGAGATTGTCCTCTTACCATGAAGTAAGAACAGACTTTCAAGAGGTGATTCTGTATTATGGTCCCACACCATCATCCCTGATTTTTATACTTTTAGGGGTTGGAAAAGTTAAGGGAACACTCTGGCCCCGCTCTGCATTCTGAAGACCTCTCCCTTCTCAAAGGGGCTTTCATGACCCTTCCTGCAACAGATTGATTTATTTCAAGTGTGGATCAAAAAAGTTTAGACTGGCTTCTCTTTGGAAACTAAATGGTCCTGCTAGTTTATACTGTTTGGCTGACTGTATCCCTTTGACACAATGAAAAGAGCTTTTGTCTGCAGCCTGGAAGGTAAGAGGTGGAAGAAACATTTGTAATTTGCCCTGTAAAAGTTTTCTTGCAATATTTCCTGTCACCGAGAGAAGGGAGCACAAGGCTTGGTGAGATGATCTGAGGGATGTTACCAGACCTTTTAAAGTAAATAAAATGACTAGAAATAGGAAAAGTACCCCCAAAGTGCACACACTATATTTCTGAAGTTCACCATTTTCAAGTCTATGAAGCATCACAATCAGCATGGGAAAAATATAGTGCTTAGAGTCAGAACAACCTGTGTTTACACCTGATTCAGTCACTTCCCAGTATGTCAGTTGCTCTCTCTAGAACTTGAATTCTTTTACTTGCAACATGAAAACACTAAAATCTATTTGGAGGTGAATCATAAGAGATAGAGATCATGCAATGATCTGGCACTGGATCTAGATCTAATTAGCAGTCAAGAAATGCATAGAATGTTTAGCCGGCTATAGTCATAGGCTCTAAATCTGCAGATTCATCCAACTGAGAATTAAAAATGGCAAAAAAGAAACAAATGTGTCTGTACTGGACATGTACAGACTTTTCTACTTGTTGCTGTTCCTTAAATAATAAAGTATAATAACTACTTACATAGAATCTACACTGTATTGGATGTTTATTATAAGTCACCTGGAGATATTTTAAAGTATATGGGAAGATGTACATAAGCTATATCACAATAGTATGCAATTTTACATAAAGAACTTGAGCATTCATCAATTTTGTTAGCCCTAGGAGGTCCTGGAACCAATTTCCTGGTGGTTCTAAAAGAAGACTAACCATATAATGCAAAATATGGCTACCTAATAACCAAGAAGGATCATTCATACTGGCGTGGGCCTCTGTCTGAGGTAAGCAGTTCAAAAGAGGATCAGCATATTGTACTGATGGCCAAATTCAAGGGCCCAAACCTGGGCAATGACCCAGTGCCCCAGGCTCAGAAGGAACCACCATCGCAGCATTAGAACTGCCAGGTTTTGAACAAGTGGCCCAACATTTTCATTTTGCACTAGGTTCTGTGAACTTTGTGGTCCCTCCTGAATATACATCCCCTGCCCATGTGGTAGGAGTCATTCTTGAGATGATGGTGAGCTGTGTAAGTGGAGTATTGTCTGTGTTGGTGGCACAATGCTTTCACGCATAAATCACACTCTTTCTGCCTCCAACAAATTAGAACCAGAGATGTGGCCTTTCCAGGTCCTGTGGGCCCAAAGCCTGATTGCCTTGAAAAACTATTCAAGAGCACATGCTAGTGGCCAAAGGTCAGAATCGCACCTCTGCAGTCCGTTTGTGGGCTCACTGCAAGCCTGGCTTTCTGGTAGATGTTAGAGGCCCCCACCTAGGAGATGACTACGAGCATGGAGCATCCCTTTGTTAATTCTGAGTTCATGCGGCAGATCATTTTCACCATTAATGACACACAAATTTGGTCCCAGGTAATCTTCTTCAAAGCAACCGGTTGTGAAAAATATTGAAAAAACACTGCCAATTTCCCTTCCTGACGATAAAGACACTGACGGTAAATAAGATGAATATTTATGGGATACCTGATTGCCTAAATGAGTTCCTAAGGTATGAATAATTGAATGTGCATATATTAATTAATTGGGAAAGGCCAATAGTAACCCCTTTTTATTTACATTAGCCTCATTTTATTTCATTTCTTAGAATTATTATGGTTCCCGATTATTTCCTATGCTTCAGTAAAGTTGAGTGTCATTGAGAGAATTTTTAATAGACATCATGAGTCTTAACTTCAGTGGATGTATAAGCAAAGTAGAGTATGTAGTGATAATTCTGAGAACACAGTTGCTCGGTTTTGCCTAATAATAAAAGTTAGCATTGTTTGGTGCCTACTCCTGTATTTAATCCTCACTAACCTCATGCAGTGAAAAATCACAAAAGTATCTTCCTTTTACAGATGAGGCAATTGACAACAGTTAAGTGAGCTCTTAATGGTCACATGACCAAAAGTATTAAGGTGCAGATTCAATGCTGTCCTGCTTAAATGCTGTCTTTCCAGAAAGAAAGCCTAGTCTTTCACTTCAGCTGTAATGGTTGAAAAACAGTTTTTTCCTCAACATCTTCCAAACAAGGTCCACCAGAATTTCAAAGGGCTGTCTCTAAACATTCTCAAATAGCCGCCTCATTTAAAACATCCATATATTTGATTTTTTTAGCATCCATGTTTTTATGAAATAGCCTTCTTAAGGGCAGTTTTAGACTTCCAGAAAAAAATTCACAGATAGTATAGGAAAGTCTCAAATGCTCTCTCCCCTAACTGCATTTTTCCCTAACATTGATTTCTTGCAATATTGTGGCACACTGTTGTAACTGATGACCTAACGTTAATACATTCTTATTAACTAAAGCACATAGTTTAATTCAGTGTTTACTTTGCATTGTACGGTCCTATGGAGAGGGATGTTGTTTTTGTTTATTTGTTGTGCTACTCGTGATTGTACCCAGGAACTTCCCACTGAGCTACACTTCCAGCCTTTTTACATTTTTTATTTTGAAACAGGGCCTTGCTAAGTTGCTCAGGATAGCTTGAATATGTGATCCTCCTGCTTCAGACTCCCAGAGTGTTAGAATTACAGGTGTGAAATACCACTGGGGCTCTCTGAGATTCGACAAATGTAAAATATGGCCTATAGACCATAACAGTATCATACAGAATACCACCCTGTGTCGTGTATAATTGGAATTACATATGATACAATCCTTCCAGACTGACTTCTTTTATTTAACAATATGCATTTAGGTTTTCACCATGTTTTCTCTTTGTTAGCTCTTGGGATTTTATTAGCTGATATTTAACCTCTTTTTATCATTGAATAATATTTCATTGTCTGGATGTACAACAGGAATTAAGCAAGAACCAACATAATGCTTCAAGATATAACCAAAGAGATACTGGGTAAAACCACTTGCTTAAATAATAGTATCGACAACAATAACAACAGTTATACTCACCTAACTCTTACCACTAAGACAAGCTTATGCTGTGATTTTGCCATTATAGCTGCTTGCTTTTGAGTCCTGAGAGCAACTTAACCTCTACACCTCTTAAAAGAGGCTTCTCTAGTTACTATCACTTGAATACTTACTGTGTGCCATGAATTGTGCATCACATTTTATACACCACAAATGGTTGTGTAAATTGTGATAATCTATATACAGGGACCCAATTTCCCATCTTAGCATACCTCATTCTCCCCAAAATCCACACAAGAATTGTCTTCATTTCATAGAGCAGCAGACTTTGGCTCAGAGAGATGAAATAGTTGAGCCTGGCCTCATCGCTTGTAAATGACAAAGACAAAAGTTAATACCCAGAATTTTATACCCAAAACATAGGCCATTTCCTCTCTAGAATGTAGAATATAATTGAGGAAAAAAGATATGACACATAAACAGTCTCAAAAGTGCCATGTACTTATGAGAAAGAAAATTTCTTATCAGCAATCTTCGAAAATGATCCACAAGGGCTGATCAACACATACAGTGAATGATTAAACAAAAAATGATTACTATAAAAGATACTTTGCCATTAATCACTCTCAAACTATTCCTTCTCACTTTAAACACAATTATTGCATCATTCTTGCCATTTTCTGAAGCAGTTTTGGAAGCCCTGGAAGTGTCTTTAGTTATGCTAAAATGGCTGCCTTGATATCTTTAATCAATTCAAAAAATTTTCCTTTCTGAGGAAACTTTTACTTTGGGGAAAAACCAGAAATCACACGGTGCAAGATCTGATGGATAAAGTAGAAGAAGATGCACTGTCATGTTTAATTGACAGGAACTGCCTTACCAGAAGTAACGTGTGACATGGAGCATCGTCATAAAGAAAGATGAAATCATTTGCCTATTTCTCAATCCACTTTCTATGTATTTCCTTTCTTAAATGATTTGATAAGCCCTTACATTATTCAGGGCTCACTGTGATGCTCTTGAGTACAAACTCAGCTAACACAACTTCATCAAGGTCAAAACACACAATCAACATCATCTTGAATGTTGGTTCTTGACTGACATGCTTTTTCCCATGAGAACTGGTTGGTTTCCATTAAGAGCTCTGAACCTTGATCTCAGGGTCATAACCAGAAATGTAAGCTTCATCTCCTATGATGACTTTTCTTAAAAAGTTGAATCTAAAGAGAATGATTGCACAACTTGAACGAAGTTGAAAATTTTTAACTTTAATGTGTTGTTTGTAGCCCATGATTTACTGAACACTTTACAATACCCCTTCTTTCAGCCATAGCTCACAACTGACTGGCTTCACCACACAAGTTGAAACTTCCATACACTGTGCCATGCTACTTCTTACATTCAATGCTCCTGCCCTTCCACTGGAGGGCATGGAGAAACACCACTCACTGTATTGGTTGTATTTTATCACACCCATCTTCCCAGCAACATTTCATTTCTTTCACATACAAAGTACATGCATCCATCTCTGAAAAGTCTCATTTCATTGTGGTGTATATCAAAGTTGAGGTCTCCTTTTGGGCATCAGATATATATGAGGCTCTTTTATACAGTCTTTATTTAGGTAATTGTAAACTAAAAAGACAAACTTTCTGTCCTGATTGGTGAGGTATAAGTTGGTTAGCATAAGTTGGATAATTTCACTTAGATGCTTTCATTCAAACTGGGAGGAAATGGAGTCATGCAGAATGGTTGACTAGGAACTTCCAAGTCTTTGTTGCCCTGGGGGAAACATTTAAAAAATAACCAGAAACTGGTTGACCTAACTTAAAAGAACTCAAGAAAAAAAAAGGAAAAAGTCTACAATGGCCAAAGCAAATGCCTAATAAAGAAAAGTACCATTCAAAATGGTAAGAAATTGTATGGAATTTTTATTTGTCCTTTCCTTAGCCTTTCTCCAGCGCCACATAGTCTCAGTCATGAGGAGACTATAGCATAGCTCACTTCCTGTAAGTAAGCAGAGCTTCCTTGTAATATTCTAACATAATCTGGGGGCATCCTAAGCTAAAAAAACAGGTTCTGTCTTGCCAAACTCAGGTATCAGATGTAGAAAAGCAATAGCTAGTACTTATGAAAGCTTCAAGAGAACTGTCAGTTCACAGATTTCCTGGAGAAAGTGCCATGGGTAAAGACATATGGTAGATAATCTATGACCCTACAGAGGATCTAGGCTGAGTCTCTTTGGGAAATTAAGGCATTCAAAAGCAGCTGTGTGTTCAGGGTACTCAAGAAAATGTTGTGTGAACCCAGGCAAAATATGTGCTCTATAAAAAAACAAGAAACCTGAAGATTTCACCTCAGGCTGACTTCTAACTTCAGAGCACAATGAGGTACTAAGTGAATGACTGCTCAGGCACAGCACAGTCTGCAAACATTAGGAAGAATGACCAGTTTTTCAAGTGTCCCATTTTTAACAAAAGTAAAAAATCAAAAGGCAAACAAAAAGTCCACAACAAAGCCTGGTACATTTAAATCAACAAAATTAATGGGAATCATTCTGAGGAAACACAGACACTGAACTTTCTAGATAAAGACTTTAAAATAGCAACCTTAAGCATGTTCCAAAAGCTAAAAGAAAACACAAAGAGCTACATGAAATAGTAAAGGACTTGTGGTTTGGGGCTTTGTTGCAAGGGGAATAATATAATACAGGACACATATTTTACAAGATTACTTATAATAGTCAACCAAAGAATCATATACAAGAGGGTGTAAGAAATCTGTCCATGCACTAAGATTGAGAAATCTTGCCGAGGGCCTAGATCTCACAGAAATGTCCTGCATGAGGCCAGCTGAAGATCTAAAGCCCATAACAATACCTTACATGAGTCCAACTGGAGGCCTGGAGGCCATAACAATACCTCATGCAGGCCTGTTTCACAGATCTGCACTGGAGGCCCAAAGGTCAATGGTGGAATCTAGTAAGTCTGTGCCAGCAGGATGAAGGATCTGTGCTAGCAGGCTGAGGGATCTGCACTGCAGCCAGGAAGTGACGTGCAAAGCAAGAAGCAGAGCTCTCCTGAAAAGTACCACAGCCATCTTCAGCAACAGTGAGGTCCCTAACTCCACCAATGATCAGGACAGCTGAGTTCCCATCAGGAAAGACAACGTGATAAGCTTCTCCAGGAGACTGAGTAGTGTACCATTTTCCCCTCTGCAACCACGAAGCAATGCTCAGAGTGAAGACCAGAGCTCCCCCAAAGTAAACCGAAGCTATTCTCAGTGACAAGGTCCTGAGATCCTTGGAGGATGAAAACAGCCAAGCTCATCAGGAAAGCCATCATGACAAGCTCCTCTGAGAAAACCAACAGCTTCTTCCAGCTTCTTTCCACTTCCAGCAGGCTCCCCACAGCTTCTAGCAGCTCCCAACAGCCTCTTTCAGTTCCCAACAGCCTAACTTCTTCTCTAGTTCTGCCTCTTATGCTGCTGGCAACAATCCTCAGGTGGGCCTCCCACACCCAGCATCACACTTAATAAGCTCAGCTGGGTGTTATAAACTGACCACCAGTTGTCAATCCACCACAGAACTATATGAACAAAATGAAGCTATCAATAAACAGAAACTATTAAAAGGAATCAAATATATTCTAGAGCTGAATTGCAATAATAACTGTAAGGATTTAACGCGGAATGAAGCAGGAAGAAGACAGAATCAGTGAACACAAAGGAAGAAAAATTGAAATTATTGAGTCTAGGGGCAAGAAAAAAGGAATAAAAAATAGACAAAACATAAAGGATTCATGGGACAGCATGAAGTATAACAATATATACACTTGGAGTCACAGGAGGGGCAGAGAAAAAGAAGAGAGATTATTTGAAAAAAACAATTCTAAAACCATCCTAAATTCAATTAAATACACCAATCTACAAACCAAGAAGATCAAAAAATTCCAAATAGGATAAGCTTAAAAAGGACCTACATTGAAACATTATAATCAAATTATTAAAAGGCAAATAATCATGAAAGCCACCAGAGAGAAAGCATTTGTTAGATACAAGGGATGCTTAATAGTATCATCAGTCATGGCTGGTGTGATGGCATATGTGCGTAATCCCAGCACTTAGAGGCAGAGGCAGGAGGACCACCATGAGTTCAAGGCCAGCCTGGGCTACTTAAGTGAGTTCAAGTACACATAGTTTGAGACCTTGTCTCAAAAAAGAAAAGGAAATGTGTTTAGTCAGTTTCTCAGCAGAAACCTTTTAGTCCAGGAGACAGTGGAACAAGATAAAGCACTGAAAGGAAAAAAACTGCCAGCCAAAAGTTTTATAACAACAGTGCTCTTCCAAAGTGAGGGAGAAATTGATACATAAAAGCTGAGGGTTCATTCCCACTAGACCTGGGGGAAAAGAAATGGTGAAAGGACTCCTTCATGGTAAAATAAAAAGATGTGAGGCATAACTTGAGCTTACCTGATAACATGATGATCTCCGCCCAATAACCATAGAATACATATTTAGCTCAAGCACACATGGAACATTTTGCAGGACACAAAATAAACCACTTAAAATCTTTAAAACATTGTTACTGTACAGATATCTTTTCTGATCACAATAGAATGAAACAAGAAATCAATAACAGAAAGTAAACCAGAAAATTCACAAATATGTCAAAGTGATACAACATATTATTAATCAAATGAATAAAAAAAGAAATCACAAGAGAAATCATATCATACTATAAGATAAATAAAAACAAATTATACTGAAACTTGAGAATGCAATAAAAACAATTTCTTTTATATTTTATGGAAAGAGATAAAACAATCTCATAAGATTATAGAATAACAGTAGTTAATACATTGCATCTTAGTATCTTCAAAGTAGTTACTCAGAGTACAAGATACAGTCATAAACTTTCTGCAATTGATATAAGTGCAAACCTTCCTTTTCTATGAACTAAGAGACATTAATAGTATAACTAACTTGCGTTTTTCTCTTTTTCCTACCTTCCTTTTCCCTTCCCCCATCCTATTTCCTGTTTCCTTTTTCATAATTTCTTCCCATTTCACAATATCTGTTGTACATTTTAGACCTTGTTTACTTTTTCAGTTCCTCTAACCAATGAGGCAATATGATGTTTACACATGCAAGTCTGATTTATTTCATTAATGAGTATGGTCTCAAATTGCATTATTTCCCTATAAAGTCTCAAATTTATGATTCTTTATGAATGAGTAGTACTCTATTTTATAAAAATATCACATCTTTTGTTATCCACTCCTCAGTTGATGGGCACTTGCATTGTTTAAAGGATTTAGCTAGTACAGATTATATCACTATAAATATTGGTACATATATATTGCTGTGTTATGATGTTTTAAATGTTTCTGGGGAATAGCTGGGTCAAATGGGACCTATAATCCTAGGCTTTTGAGGAATCTCCATACTGATTTACACAATGGTTGCACCAGTCTACACTCCCACCAACAGTAGAGAAGAGTTCCTCTTTTCCCACAGCCCCTCCAGCATTTGATATTGGTTGATTTTTTGATAATGGTTATTCTTACTAGAGTGAGATGGAATCTCAGTGTTTTAATTTGCTGGTCTTTAGTCACCAGTGATGTTGAACATTTTTTCATATATTTATTTGCAGTTTGTATTTCTTCATATGAGGAGTGTGTATTCATCTCAGATGTCCATTTCTGCACTGGGTCTTTAAATTTGGGGGTCTGATTTTTTAAAAATTCTTTATATATTTTAGATAGAAGCCTTTGGTTGAGGATCAACAAGATAAAAATTTTTCCTACTCTGTCAGTTGTCTTTTCACTCTTTTGGTGATTTCTTCTGATGTGCAAAAGCTTTTTAATAAGATGAGGTCCGAGTTGGTGATTCTTTAGAGTATTTCCCATACAGTTTGAGTTTTGCTCATAAAGTCTCTGCCTACCACTATGTCTTCAAAATTTATACCTACTTTCTCTTCCAGTAGATTTAGTGTTTCTGTTTTAATATGTAGATCTTTGATCCATGTTGATTTTAGTTTAGTGTATGTCTTGTTCTGAATTTCTGGGATCTTGATTATTATATGTCTGGGTGTCAATTTACTTTATTCATTGCTAATGGTATAATAAATGCAGTATAATAATATATATAAATAATAAATTTATATATAATAAATAAATATAACAATTTCTCTATGCCTAACCTATTTGTCAGATTCTGTTTTTATGTTTGGGTAATTTCTGCTATTATTTCTGTGAATAGTCTTTTTATGTCACTTGTGTTGACTCTTGCTTTTCATTAACATCTCTCAGTCTTATGTTTTTCTCTGTGTCATCTTGCAGCTGCTGAATTGTTATTTCCTGATCTTTTTTTGTTTTCAAGAGAGCTTCATTTCATGATAACTAGCTATGATTCTGCCTTCAAAGTCTACAAGTCTGTCTTCAGTTTCATTGAAGTGGTTTTACCAGCTTTGAATGTGATTTCTCATTTTCTAGATATATGTTTGAATCTGTTTCATGCATTCTGTTTCTTTCCTGTATTGATTGTTCACAGTTTCCATCCATTACCTATCATCATCTATTTTTAGCTATCTCTACACTAGATTTGCTGAGAAATTCCTGCATGAATGTTGACACTTCTTTTTTTTTAATCTGAGATATTATTTGTGATCTGACTTCGCCTCATGGATTTTTTTCTTCACTTCTTTTTCTACTTTTTGAGAAATTTCAGGTGTATGTCTTCCATTTTCCTCTATCACACTGCTTCCCGGACTTGTTCTGGGTCCAGGAGGTTTGAGATTGCATTTTGCTTCTGCATCTTGTTAGTTTCTATTTCAAACATTTTTATTTTGTTTTCTATGTTTACCCTTGTAAGTTTTGGGGATAGGTAATTATATCACTACTATAAAATCCTCTGGGAAAAGTCTGTTCCTCAGGAATGATTTCTGAGTGTAGAAGGTTCTTGGTTTGTGTCCATTCCAAGATCCTACCTCCCAAGTTAATTAAGAGTGAAATGTTGGTGTCTGCTTGGTTCAGTCCCCAGTTCTTTGGTGCTGGGTTTTGGTGAAGTTATTATCCCAGAGCTTCCCAGTATTGTTACAGAAAAGAGAACAACTGATTACAATGGATATGACATCCTGGCTAAAGTAGTATAATTAGCAATAACAATAGCATCAAGCACAGTTTAGAAACTGACAAACTGTGGTAACTATTAATTTTCATCTTAAACCATAGAAGCAGAATCGACAATTGTATAACAGAACATAACAGAACTGATCTTAAATTGAGAGCTATATTCAAAGGTCTTCCCTTTGGTACACTGGTTTTACCCTGTAGAGGAGATATTTAAGAAGCATAGTGGATAAAACAAAGATAACTGAAAATAAGGTATAAGCAAGGCTGAAGAACAACAGATGGTCATACACACTTTGGGAAACTAGAGGAGAGGGCAGAAGACAGAGAATGAGGAAGTAAGTAAGGGATGATCTGAACTTGGTCTCCAGGTTTGCGGAATGGAATTAGTTTTCTGTGGGTGGAGCCCTCCCTAGACATTTAGAAAAGAGAAAAAAAGAAAGGGAAACAAAGAAAAGGAAAAGAGAGAGCAGAAATGGCTCCACCCAGCTGCTTCTATTTGATGTGTCTTGTCCCTAAGCACAACGTTTGTTCACCTAACTTACCACCTGTTGGCTTGTATTGTTATTATTGCTTCAGACTTTTCCACCCACTAGTCATGCCTGTCCATCTGTGCACCCTAGCTTGGGCCCTACTGTGTTGCTTGTGCTCCCTCTGTTCTCTGGGTCCCTTCAAGGTCCACCTCAGTCATGGCAGCAGTGAGGGGAGGTGCTATTCTGTCGGCCTTCTAGTGCAGTTCACCTGGGTTACAGAGGAAGAAGAGATGGTGATGGAAGGGAACAAAAACAGTTGTATAATGAAATTTTATGGCAATAAACACATTAAAAATGAAAAACAAAGCCCAGCATTGTTATGTATGTTTGTAAACCTAGCAGTCTAGGAGGCTGAGACAGGAGGTTAATACATTTGACTTCATGGACACCATAGTGACTCAGCAAGGCCGTTTCACAAAATTAAAAATAAAAAGATGGGGCTGTAGCTCAGCACAAAGGCCCTAGGTTCAACCCCCAGTAACCGCTGTTCCACCAAAGAACTAATGAAGAAAAAAGGAAAGGAAAATGATCTCATATCAATAATTTAACTTACCATCAAGGGACTAGAAAATGAAGAGGAAATGGAACCCAGAGCTAGCAGAGAAAGAAAATAATAAAGACCAGAACAGAAATAAATAAAACAGAGAGTGGAGAAACACTATAGGAAATTTTTTTAAAACCCAATCACAAAGGAAACAAGATGGCGACCAGGTGAGCAGCAAGGAAGCGATCCTACTCGATAAACACCACCAGCTCGAGACAGACTTGGTGAGCATGAATGCCGGGACCTCGGCTGGGAAGATCAAACTGAACGTGTTTCTCTGAGCTGCCGGGGGAGATGCGGTAGGGCGGCCCAAACTGCCGTGGCGAGATGCGGGAAAGCCCCAGACGCTGGGAGCCGGAGACGCTCCACGCGGGTAGGGGGCTTGGCTGGGTCCGATCGCCCTGGGGGCAGAGCCAGCTCGGTCCCTTCCGCCTCCCGAGCCGGCGCAGCTTTCCAGCAACTCCCGACAGAGATCGGCTTATGAGCAGCGGCAACGCCCGGCAGTCCCACATTTCGCGCGCATCGGGCAGGTTGCGCAGCCTAGACCCTCAGCAGCCGGCGGTCCATGGCCAGGGCGGCGCGAGCAGCATAGGAGCAGAGCATCCCGCTCCATCCCCCAGACCCGGAGAGCACGAGGAGACAAGTGGCTGCGAGTGGCGGATCGCGAGCATAACACAAAAAACTGGCAGCTTGGAACCTTCCTGCCTGCAGGGACTCCGAAAACTGGTGAGCTATCTGCGCTCGCGACCAGATCACCGAGTGGCAGAGGAGATCCATCCCTATACCTGCAGGGAACCCTGGGAGGGCGGGGGAGCGGTCTTACACACCTCACCCAGGCCTCTAGCTAGGGAATAGCTAACCAACATCTGTACAGCCTTTTAAGCGGAACTCTCAGCAGAAAGCTTAAGGGACATTCCCCCAAAGAAAAGTCAATGGAGCAGCCTCTGCAGCAGACCTTTGCCTGCTGAACTGCCTGGGGAATCTACTGCTAAATATTTTGAATCAGATACCCAAAAAAGGGAAGACAGAAGAACAAATCTCAGCAGAAAGCTTAAGGGACATTCTCCCAAAGAGAAGGAATCATTGGAACAGCCTTTGCAGCAGACCTCCGCCTGCTGAACTGCCTGTGGAATTTATAGCTCCACATTTTGAATCTGATACCCAAAAATGGGAAAACAGAGGAGCAAAACGCAGTCTCAAAACTCAACCCCACCCAGAACAAGTTTTGAAGATGAAGATGCAGGGGAACCAGGAAGCCTCATAACTTCAAGATATGAAACGATTGCATCCGAAATTAAACAATTCCAACAGGCCATGAAAGAGCTTAAAGCAGAAATAACCCACATACCCACAATGATTTCTCAGATAATAAACGAGATGAAAACAATGATGGAAGAAATGCTCCATTTACACAGACGAGAAATAGACAAAAGTCTAGAAGAAAATAGGAAACAAATAGAAACCTTACAAGAGCAATTCAGGAATGAATTACCAATACTGAAACAGGTCCAAAGAGAATGCCAGGATTTGAAAACTAATGCTGACAGCATGAAAAACCGTTTAAATGAAACCGAAGATAGAATTTCAGAACTGGAAGACAGCATGGTAGCTTATGAGCATGAAAGGAAGAATCTCGTGATATCATCAAAGACACAAGAAAAGTCAATCCAACAGCTGCAAGATGAGGCAAAGCGTAACAATATTCGAATTATAGGAGTGTGTGAAACAGCAGGAGATCTCACAAATGATATAAAAGGAATATTTGATGAAATAATAGCAGAAAATTTTCCAAACAAGCTAAAAGATACTGAAGTTCAATTAAGCGAAGCATATAGAACACCAATGATCCATAACCCAAAGAAAAACACGCACAGGCATATAATAATCAAGATCCCAGATATCCAGCAAAAGAACACAATATTAAAAGCTGCCAGAGAAAGGAAACAGATCACCTATAAAGGAAAGCCCATCAGAATCACAGCAGATTTCTCAACGGAAACCATGAAAGCGAGAAGAG